>JAPYZO010000832.1:0-22652 GCA_030522905.1 Torymus flavipes | reverse complement strand
ACACATACACACACAGAGCGACTCGTCGTAATAAATTGCCGTTAATGGTCAATTTATCGCGGGCCGAGACGCCCGTTGTGCGCTTAATGGTCGCGCGGCCGGAGGGATAAAAATTCGTAATGAATCGCGAGAGCGCGCCGTGAGCGTTTAATGCATGCGCGCGCGCGCACCCAGAAGTTCGGTTTGTGAGTAATATGAAATATGGAGCGATTGCCGCGCGCGCGAGAGTTTTATATATCCGCGAGTGAGCTTACAAGGTGAAAATGTCGACGAGTAAGAGCTGCCGATCGGTTGGAATAATATCAATAACCGATCGCACGCGTATAATATACATACGCTTGATTTATCGGTGTATATAAGTATATCGGTTTGCTGCTATGGATGTCGTAAATTGGTCAACGACAGGATTTACCGCGTTCTAAATTTAATTATAATTACACGGCCTAAAACGCGCGTGTAACATACGTCGCTCTAGTTAAGGCTTAGAAGTAGATAATTGGAATATGCCTCGCGTCGTTTGAATAAAACATCGGGGCTACGTAGCTAGCTCCCCCTCTTTGTATATATCTCCCCGCGTATCATCTCCCAAAATTTTAAACGATCATTATAATTACAAAAGAACCGTGCTATATAATTCATGCAAACCTGCCGGCTCGCGCTCTCGTCCGATACTATCGGATGATTTAATTAAGCGTATGCTTGCTCGCTCGCCGCGCACACGCCCACTTAAAACGTCCGCGTTCCCGTATTCCTCTATTCCAACCCCCCTGAAAACAATAAAGACTTCTATATCCAGGTCTACTATCGACATCGCGCATTACACACCGCGCACAACAGTCGCGTATATATATATATATATATGTATACGCGTCCCCCAATGTGGCCCTCCCGAAAATTTAAATATCCTAATTAGCGCGGAAGCGCGCGCGCGCACGCGCGATGCGTATCGGAGTGTATAGTAGCTGCGGGCCGCGCAATTTTCGTTTTACGGCCGCCGCTGCCGCCGTTGTGGCTTATGACGCGAGCAGAGCAACGTCGTGTCTTCGGCATATGGTGCGAGAGTGAAAGAGAGGGACACACAATGAGAGCGGCGTGGTGGTCTTATCGTGAGCTGAGATCCGAGAGGTGGATGCGCGCATGAAAACGTTGTCGTTTGCCGGCGATTATAGAGTGGGGCGCGAGGTAGGGTACCAGTTTTTTTTGGGAGTTTGCGGCCGAGGGACAGTTAGGGTGCAAGGATGTGTCGGGAGAGCGGAGGAAGGAAGCGATTTTAAGGTCGTTTGCTTTTTGAAAAAGTATGAGGGGTGTACCGGTGGTGCTACAACGTGTGCGAAATTGGGAACTTTTGCTAGAATTTTTCTAACTGAATAATACTGATGATTCTTGTTTTATTTTTTTTAATTGTATTACGAAATATGAATTTATTAATGATATGCCAATTAATTGATGTGTTTATTTCGAATACGCGCGTGTGGAGAACGTTAGATATAAAAAAAATACTTCTTTTCAAATATTAATGGCCTGCATATATTGCCCGGAAGGCATTTTATTATGATAGATAAATGACGCAAATAATTGAGTGTTAAGGAGTCGTATATCTTAAACTTCTTTTTTCGTCCAAATAAATAACTAATCACTTATTACTACTTGAATGTGAGTGTATATATATTACAGCCGATAATTACATGCGACTGTATTTTAATTACAAATTAAATAATTATATATACCTTCGGTATACTGAACCGTGACGAATGACGAAAAAACAGTTATTCATTTATAACGAAAATTAGGATTTCAATTCAAAGAATACAAAAGAAGCGATCAAGCAGATGAGAGCTGAAAAGACGTTAAAACGCAATTTCAAAATACCCACTCCGACTAATTGACGAAGTAATATACTTCATCAAAGTGTGAATAATATTTCAAAATATACTAATCACAATTGTTCTGAATATTCACTTCTTTTAATAACACTACCGTACAATAATTGCCTTTGTGGGGAACACGGGAGAAACCATTTCGCTGTTCACACGTATTTCCCCAATATTCCGCACACTCTCGAATATTATTAAACACGGTAAAACCGCAATTTCTATCCATCAAACCTCTCCGCACCACTCCATAATATAGATCCACACAATCACTCAGCTACCCTCTCACACCTTTCAACACCTATACACACACACACAGTCACTAACCCTTGGCGCTGCACCTCTAATCGAGCGCGACTCTGCAATCGCGTGACGCGATCGGAGGGACTGATTTGTCATCGGCGCGGGCTGACGGCGCCGGGGCGCGACAAATCTCCCCGATATCCGCCTCTCTCTCTCTCTCTCGCCGATAATCAGCGGGGCTACCGGGACCCATCGATTACCGCTTGCACATGCAAATCTCCGCGTGCGCGCATGTGATCTTGCGCAAAAGTAGTCGCGTGACGAAACGGCCGCCGCTGCACGCGGGCAGATAAACGCTTATTTATGGGCTTTCGTCGAACGAACGATCGTTCGGTTTTTTTCCTTCTCCTTATGTATATGGGAGGGTAATTAGTCATGTTTGGCTGATAGGTGATATATATGGTGATTATTATACGGAGTAGTTTGATTTTGAATTGAGGAAAAGTTTTGCGTTATACACAGGGTGGTGTGTATAGAAAGTGGAGAGACAGTTGTGAAAGTGTTTTGTTGTTTATCGGAATAATATTGCGGTTGTGTAGTATGGGATTTTGCAATGCGAGAATTTCTGTATTAATAAAAGCTGCACGGCCGTGTGTAATTGCTAGCGAGCGAGCGGGTTGGGCAACGCGCTATAAGCTAGATCTGAATGGAAATCGAGACTAATTGAAGAAAATTATTTTTTCATGAAACGCTTATATACTGGCACGCGCAATTAAATCGTAATGATGCCTTTCTTACATACGCACAGCGTTATTTCTTTCATTCATTCGCGTACTATACTCGCATTCAGCGAAATTAAATAATTTAATGTCTCTTATATTACTCTATGAAAAATCGCGCGATTACCACGAACGACGAGTTCCATTACGAGTAAATATTTCTGATGCGCCTTGTGTGTACGTACGTATATACACACATACGTACACACGGGGTGACGCCTTAATCTTTCCCGGTAAATCTCGTCGTCTCCGAGTGCGAAAAAAAGAACGCGGCTACTGTGCGCCGCGTAAATTTATACGTCTGCGGCCGCAACTGGTTTCTCTCTCTTCCTCGCGTGCGTGCCGCGAAATTATTTCTTCGGCGACAAATTCGCGATTCTCAGGCCGTAAATCAGTTCTCGGCCCTTTTGAAAAGCTATATACATACGCACGAGCTTCAGCAAAATGAAGAAATATCTTACGCCGATCGGGCATAAATATATCGCGGGCTTCGCGTGTGCGATTTTAAATTAAAAGAAATCCTTTTACGGCCGCTCGAGCAATTATACACACGTGCGCACAAATTTGTATGCGATTGAGCGTCATGTATATAACTTAAATCAGAGAGCTACGCGTGTACATATATAATATACACAAAATGAAGAAGTTGTAAAATGCACATAGGGTACAGGGACGAGTAAAGTATCTTTGTAAATTATACATTTTGCTAAAATTAAATAATAATTTCCACAACTCGCACACTACGCGTACAGTTCATAAATAAAAATATCATACAACGTTTATACTTTTGCAGTGCAGAGTAGCACTCGAAAGAAAAAGAAACGCGAGCGCATAAGTACACGGCTTGGCGATAAGCATCTCCCTCGGCGCTGCTGCACTTTGTCTATACTCAAGCTCGCAGACAACGACGCCCCGTGCGCTTGTTTCAAAAGTGCAAATTCAAAGTGTAACGAGTATCATTCGTCGGAAGCCGCGCGGCCGGGAAACACAATAATAAACCCATCGCGATAAACTCGAGCGCGAGCTATACACACTTGCATCGGAGAATTACGCTATAGCCCGAATATATACCGAGCTGCACCTGCGCCCAATTAGCGCCGAAATTTCGACAAGCATCGCGCGAGGAGAGGCGTATGGGTACATAATTAAGTGAGAAAAATCCGTGAAAGCCGAGATAAACGCGCGAGCGCGGGTATAGCCCAGAATCATAAATAAGGAGCGGATTTGAAAGGTGCGCGCGCGGGTGTAGTGTAATATAATGTGTAGCGTTATCGCGACGCATCCTCTCGGTGTTCTGTGTTTCCCAATTTTCCTCGTGTCTCTCGGTGTGGGTATAGACAATGAGGGACCGGATTCCTGGGCGCGAAGAAGTCGAAACTTTTCCCTAATTATCGATCTTGATTCCCGTCTGTCGCGATATGATGCCATGTAACTGACATAATTCCACCTGCGCATGTGCTCAGCAGGTATAATGTTAGTAGGATCATTTTTGAGATTTTAAGGAAATTAAATAATGTTCTTATAAACAAAATTCATTTACTTTTTAAAGTTATAATCAGATAATAATTATTGATTTAACAAACATGCATTTTTGAAAAGACAAATTTTATTTTCTTAAGTAACAGAAGTATTTATTAGAAAATTTTTTGATCGAGTTGACACAAGCTAAATTAAAGTAAAAGTAAAAAAGAATTTTTCTTTCTTTTTAAATATTATTATACTTGTTTCTATCTTCGGACTCGGCACGATTAATTTGATATAATAAATTTTTCGAACAAAATAATATCAATAATATTATAAAAAAAAAAAAATTTCAGTCACCTGATTAATCACTTTCTATAATTGAATCATGCACCAATTCATTCTCCCATACATGTATATTGCTACCATCGCACATATACTCAAAGCTCATACTCTTACACACACATTTACACACGCAAACCCTAATAATCTGTGTACACACATACCCATAGGACCTCTTATATATATACGTCCAAGCGCGCACTCGCGCACACATAACGTGCAGAACTGCAAAGAGGGGCTGACGCGTTTAATGCTCGTATCGGAGGCGCTCTGCACGCACACGAGCGCGAGCAACGGAAGTGAGAGCAATTAACGATATAAGTGGTCCGCTGGTCTCGAGGAGCCGAGATAGCATCGCCGACACTCGGACTTGCCTCTCTCTCTCTTTCTCTCTCTCTCTCTCTCTCCCTCCCTCCACGCACACGTTCTTCTCCTCCCTCTCCTCCTGAACAGCTCGATGGGAAGGAGATAGCCGGTGCGCGGCGGTAGCAGCAGGTGCCTTTTGGACACATTATACGCTCTTGCCTCGTCCACTTTCTCCGTCTTTCTCTCTCTTCGTGCGTGAGCATATAGAGAGAGAGAGAGGATCTTTTTTTTTTCTTTAACAGAGGTTCGTCGTTTTTCGGTACACTTTTTTCCAGGTTTCGGAGGGTATCGGTGTGGTGCGCTTGTTTTTAGCGGACGCGGGCGTTTGATTTCGAAATTTGTATTGGGAGAAGGGAGAGGATGTATAGTATGGGGAAAGAGATGAAGGGATTAGAAGGTATGGGTTTAGGTGAGGTTGATTGAAATGTTACGTGCGGGTACTTGCCTATACAGATGGGTTTTTATCTTTTTTGTTTTTAAGGGCTTCACAGGCTACTTAATTTATATCCGGAAACCCACAGGAACCTAACTTTTTTTATGAGAACCATCCGAAACGGTAATATAACCATGAAAGAATCATTTCTCGGCCTCTTACAACTGTTTGTATTTAATAATAATAACCCGTAATTACCTCGACTTTCATCTCTCAATAAAACCAGCCATCATATTCTCCGTTAAATACTCTCTTTGCACTTCCTCCTCACTTCCTTAAATTTGTCGGTTTTATTTCCTCCTTCTCCCAAACCTCTCTCACCTCTCGCTGAGAGAGCATTGTTTTTCCCGCCACATTCTCACACCGCAGAGGTGCGGTGCTGATTGACAGATGTTCTTCTTCACTGGCCGGCAGCCGCCGCGCACGAGGAGGATTCCGACGGGAAAAATGCGCGTGCGCGCAGGTGCGACGTTAAATGCCTGAGACGAGGCCTATTTCGTTTAAATGGATATATGTACGAATCGGCCAACGGTATCTTCGCGCGTATGATGATGATGTATATGTAAAAGGGGTTGGATTAATTTTTTTGAAAGATTGAACGGTGGAATGATATTGCAGAAGGAACAGGGGTATAATATTTATCGTTATCGATGATATTTAAATTGAGATCGAGGTAGAGGATAATGATTTAAATTAATCGGTCGGGTTGTTATTTTAAGTTTCTTTAATTGAAGAAATTATCGTAACATGGTTGGCGGGTCGGGTGAATTTCGTGTTGGATTAAAGTTTAATTAAAAATGCGCGTCGAGGAGTCAGCAAAATTATTCACGCGAATGAGACTCTATACATTAACCGATTTAACTTTACGAGAGTCTGACCAATAAGTAATTGTAGTTAATTAATTTATGTCCTAAAAATTATGTACGATGAATCTGTTGCGAGTCCATCATTTATAAGGTTTTGAAATTGTATACTTTAACCTTTAGGCTAGACCCAAATTTTTCATGAAAAAAGTGGTCTTTACCGTTTGTGAATGCAATTTATTATTTTATCCTTTTTTGGGAAAATTGATACGTTATGTTAATCTATGACATGCATGAAATCACGATTTTTCTAGAGCTCTAAGAATTCATAATTGAAATATTTATTTCAAGCTATTTTTTATAATTCATCTAATTTTATACAGTAATTTATCTAGTAATTTATTTTCCGAAATATAGCGTCAACAATGTAAGTATGACTTTAAATTGAAATATCTATTACAATGATTTTCATTTGCATATCCATGGCAAACTAATTGCCCCATTCAAAAACCTAAACTCGCTCGATCTCTTACTTTGAAAACAGCGCATACATTCCCAAAATCACCTTCCGCGCCCGACCGACACTCGCGTACACATTCACCTCGCGAGACAACCCCGCTAACAAGGACAGCAAATATTCTCTCCCTCTCTCTCTCTCTCTCCTTCGAAACCTCAAACTGCAGTCGGGAGGAACAGGATGCGGGGGCAGCAGCAGGACAGCCCTCTCCTCTGTGTGCGCACCGCCGCGTCGTCTACCCCTTTAACTTTCGTGTTCCGGGCTGCGAGAGGCCGTTGCCTCTCTCTCTCTCTCTCTCTCTCTCTCTCCCTCTCTAGCTATATATACTCGCTTTTGTTATTACACGCTCGGGATGCGCCCGCAGAAGCCCGGCAAAAGCTCCGCTCTGGGTTAACCACATCCTCCGAGGCTCCTCGCGCGCTCTTCGATTTCCACTGTGTGTAGAACGAGCGAGCGCCGATAGCGCAGGTGTGTGCGTGTGTGCAGCCTGCAGCGGGTGATACACCTGCGCGCAAGCGTCATGCATGTGTGTATGTGGGTATAGTTGTATGGCTTGATTGTTTTCGTTGATTTGAGAAGTGTACAAGAGGCGAGTGTGTGGAAGATGGGGACAAAGTTACCGGATAATGATCGGAGAGGGATAATTTTCCGGAGGGTTTGCGATGAGCTATATTGGTGACGGGTGTACAGGTGAAAGGTGGAGTTGGGGCCGGGTTATCTTGTTCGCTGCGACAACGTGGTGAGGTTTTTATGGGTATATCGAAATTTATGACTTTTTAGGGGATTATTGGAAAGCGATGGTTTGAGTGTAAGATTTCGAGAATTTTAATTTGTTTGATATGATAAGCGCATGTTTGAATAAAATCAAATATTTGGTTCACACATTTATACAATCAACGAATATTTTAAGTTAGTTTAGACTGAAAAAGATTTTATGAATTTCGAATACTATACAAACTCTTATTCTTATTTTACTATTTTTAAGAATTAAATGTGAATCATCAATTTTTTTTTAACAAAGATTTAAAATTATTTAAATTTATTGATATTTTTAATTACAAAGATTAAATTTAAACGTAAAAATTAAATTAAACGTAATACTTTTCACATATAAAATTATAATTTAATATTTTATATTTTATTACAATGGATATCAGATATAAAATTTTATGGGATGGCGTCAACATGTCGACGGACAAGGGACGACGACTGACATCCAAATATCTTCATATAATTGGAAATAATTAACTCTTTAATTTATAATGTTTTTCTATTATTTTCAGATATTCAAATGGCTGACGAAATTCAGCGCACCAAAACCAGAAAACTCAGAAGAAAAACTCCCACAACGACAGCCTTAAAGCTTCCTAGACTTTGACGAATATATTCCTTGCAATGCCTTGGTCGGCCGTATAGCATAATACGCACTCGCGCTTCACGCTCGGCCGAACTCACTCTGGAAAAATCGTTAGTGCTCGCGCGCCCTTACCGCCATCTCTTTCGCTAATGGGGGGGCCCCAAATTAATATCTCGTAATTGGGGGTACACCGAGGCTACTCGTTTTACCCTAATAGGAATAAAATAACCCCTTCCTTCCGCGGTAATTGCGCGCCTCTTTCTGCTCGCTCGTTCCTCCGCCGCTACCGCCGCTGCCTCGTCTTCTTCGAAAAGACGGAAATGAGCAAATACGATTAAGGCTTAAGTTGCCTGTCACGCTTCGCTTTCACGATGCGCGCACGCGCGTGAGCTTGTAGGTAGGTAGGTAGGGTACTTATGTGCTTTTTGCTTGTTTTTGTGGAACGAGGTTGAGCTCAAGTGGAACTCGTTCGGGTATTGTTATATATGTGCGCAGTGGTGGGGATGAGGTATGCATATGGGCTTGTTAGTTAATGAGGTAGAGGTTGACTTTTATTGTTGTCGTTACAGGATTTGCCAATTTTTAGAAAGGGCAATTATGAAAATTTTTATTGCTCAATTTGCTTCTTACAAAGGCGAAAGATACTTCAAAATGGTATCGAGTAAACGATTATCTTTGAATTGCATCACGAATAATACCGGCGTTCTACTTGGCGAAAGTAGGGTGAGAATTAAATTTATTTTGCAATGGATTTGATCTTCATTATGAATCGAATAATTTTTATATACAAAATCTCTTATAATACTGTAGATATTTATTATCTCAAGAATATATTGTCTTTCTGTATATTTCAAATTAAAATAAATTCATGATAAACACGAAATTACCAAATAATTTTCAATGAAACCATTGACGTCAGACTTTACTAAAACCGTACAGTCATTTGCAAATAAAAACTTCAAGACATTTAAGAGAAAATAATCGCGCTTGAGGTTTGCCTGACTCCCATGTTTGCGACCAACAAAAACCGCACGTGTCCACATTTACTCAACTGAGCGTTTCTCTTTTTCTGCCGCGTAAAAGACGAAATTTCGAACAATTTACACGCAGCTCACTCGGTCGTCCGAATATCTTTAAATCGACTGCCGCGTTGCGCGCTGTCACGCGCGATAATCTCGTGACGCGGCGAGATGAAAGAGCCATTAATGCGCGGAGATCTGTCGGAATTAAGTTTTCATTCGCGCTCCTGACATCACGTGCGCAAATGACTTTTTAATCTCATTGGCAGAGGCACTTTGCCGCCTTTACATATCAATGGCAATGGTTGATTTTATCGGCGGTGCTTTAACGAATCGAACAAAAATTTCGTATTAACTCGTTTGACGCGAACTTCATTGGTAATGGTGTCAAACTCGACATTTCTAGATTTCTTAGTCGTTTTTGTTGAGTACAGCGGATTTGATGTTACTGGAAGGATATTTATTGCACTATTGAATTCATCCCAAAAAAGTTGTATTACTTATACCAAAATTAATAGTTGTACTTGTTTAATATCAGTATGAATATATAACTTTCAAGTTTCAGTATAATTTGTAGCAAACTCTTGTTTTTCTTTTGAATGTAATTAATATAATAATATGTCATCAGAAGGAAAAGACGAGGTGTGTATGATGATTAGGTTTGAGAAATAACGAATAAAACAAGAACCATGTAAATTCAGTATAATATATTTTCCATATATCTTTTGCTATACAGACATTATGTTACAAAGCATGGATTCACTATATATTTTTTTTCTTGCTGCCTGGGGAACGTTATAACGTTTAATATCGAACCGGCTTACAAAAGAGCAATATCTCGCGCCAACCGCCGGTTGCTTTTTCTCCTACATATATATACGCGCACTTTTCAGTGTGTCGACCAGGTCGCACAACATACGCATATAATTAACTCTCACGCATTCTCGCACACTCTATCTCGCACACGCACGCTTCTTCGATAAAATCTAGGTAATTTTATACATTCATAATACTGGTACTCTCCCGTCTATCGAACGCCGGAAAACTGTCCGTTCCTCTGTCATCTCTCTCGGGGAAATTCGAGCCTGGATATAATCTATAATGGGTTATGACTGACTTTTTGAGAGCCACATCCGCCGTTGACACGTTTTCCACGTGGCTTGATCGTGAGAAAAAATTCGATACTTTGTACGCGCGCTTCAGGAAGATCGTCGCTAGAAGGAATCGATACTGACAGTTAGTATTCGTCTTGTTTTCTGTTTTTTTTATTTTTTCATTTTACGGAGTTTTGACAGCTCGGTTCACTCTCCGTGCCGATGATCCAGCGCATGTATGTGTGTTTATCCTCGCACAGGTTCGTAAAAAAAAAGCGTTCACTAATATAGTGACAGTGTCATTACGTATTCTTCGAACAAAAACACTCCACTCTTCCCCTCTCTCCAAACCAACTACAGAAGACTCATCTAGTTTATCCCCGTTATAAATACGAAAAACTTAAGCGCAGGGAATGTCATGTCTACATGGTCATCACCGCTTACACTTCTCTCTCTACGCGTGGGTCTGTGTACAAACTTAAACGTTATAAGTATCCCTACTCGGAGTCCACACACAAGCGCGCAATCACACTGATCTCTCACGTATAATTTTTTTTTTTTACACAAAGAGTGCGAACGCCATCGATACGACAAAAAACGAAAGAAAAAAAAGAGAAAATCATAATCGCATAATATTTACAAGGACCGGGATTTATAGCATCTTTCTTGCTAAAAGAACAACAGTCGGACGCGACGGCATTGCACATGATCTGACGAAAGTAAAAGCCACGAATGAAACGACAACCATCTGCGAACAATCGCATTCATCACATGCACACATACATCCTCTCTCGTTTAATAAATAAAACTTATCAGCTAAGTCGTCGTACATGTACACGTAAACTATGCTCTATATTTATATGTATACTCGCACTCGCGCTATATAATAAGATATACAAAAAATAATAAGGACCAAGGAGATAGAAGGGAGAGAGAGAGAGAGAGATAGTGTGAAAAATAAGGATAGGGCGACGAGGATAAAAAGAAGTAGGGACATATGTACAAGTATGTATGTGTATGCATAAATGCGAGGAGGCATACGGGCAAGGCTCTAATTAAAGCCCCCCGCCGTCAAACCGCGTCGCGAAATTTCCACGGTCGTTACTCGAGGAAGCCAGAGAGAGAAAGAAAGGATTTCGCTGCACTCGGTCGAAAAGAGCTCGCTCGCGCTAATGTCATATTAATTGCGGATTTGCGTTGGCGACGTCGCACCGACTCATTGTAGGCGTGTTTTGCTTCCTGCGCGTGTTGTTGCGCCAGCTTTGTCGCGGCTTTTTTTCAGCAAGTCTATAAATAAAATCATACGTGCAGGCGTGATCTTTAAAATGTCTTGTCGGCTTATATTCTTCTTTCCGTCTCGATGAAATCACCGCGAGTGACTATCGAATTTCGATTACAATCGTAAATTGTCTTTTAATCCGAGAGAGTAAAAACATCAAAGCTGTGAGCCCGTCTCCGGTACATATATATACGTTTTTCGTACTTTCCATTCTTCGACGTAACCTCCGCGATATCGCTGACCCGTCCATCCCATAAATCTCACCACAAAACCGTATATACACACAGAGCTCCGACTGCAGAAAAAAAACGGTATTCGCTCACCCCCCGTTCGTATACACAACCGACGGGCAAGAAAACACTCACTCACTGCGGACAAAATCAAAAAACTCGGAGCCGCACGTACTCCCGTATATAACCCCTTCCGGCCGTTCCGTTCGATTCTCGAGACAATTGTAAACGATATACACAAACGCGTGCACGCGGCGCGCATCCCCGTGTGGCCCCCCGTCGGAAGTGCGCGAGCACACACACACACACACATACTCGGTTAACCGCACGACGCATCCTGGCCGCTGTATACACGCTTCCTCTCTCTTTCTCTCTCTCCCGTATTTTCGAGTCACTTCCGTCACTTCCTCTCTAATTCCCTCCCGTAAACGCGAACTTCCTCCTCCTCCTCGCGATACAACACACACGTGATCGCTCTCCCTCTGTGTTTGGCACCCCCGCGAACGAACGCTCGATCATAATACACATAGTATCTGTGTTTAGACGTCGTGTATGCTCTCGTCGTCGCTGTCGGCCTTCAGGCTCGTCGGCGTGTCGGAATTCTCGCGTCCCGACGGCGAGCCTCGTTCCATGCTCTTGCTCCTCTCCCGCTGCATCAGCTCCAACCCTCCCGGCCTCTGCTGTTGCTGCTGTTGGTGCTGTTGCTGTTGCTGTTCGTGCACTTCCGACGTGGGACTGTCCCTGCTGTAGTAGCCGCTGTTGAGGCTGTTCAGGCCACCAAGCGTCGTGCTGGAAACGAGGCCGCTGAGTGGGTGAGAGCTGGGGCCAGCGGGTAGCATCACTGGTGAGGGATAGAGCCGATAGGGCATGGGCTTTTGGAGGGTGACGGCGGCTGCCTGTCGGTAGAGCAAGTCGTTCTGAGCGTGATGCGCTACCGCCGCGGCGCCTGGGTACGGCCAGTATGGACCGGCCGATGGATGAGCTGCTGGCACACCAGCCGCCGAGTAGAGACGCTGGAAGGCTGCGAAATTGCCCGCCTCCATGATCTCGAAGCCTACGAGCGTTTGGCGTTTCCACTTCGTTCTGAAATCAGAAGAAGAAGAGGTGCGGTTAGTCATTGAAGTTGTATATCGTAAAATTAGTTGAAAATATGTTATTGGAAAGATTCAATTTTGTTAAATGTCATACTCAAATTAATGCGCTAAATAAACAACCTATATGTAACAATTACCACGCATATATACAAAAGAGTGTTATGTTTCTTATCTAACGATTAGCATTTCGTATAATCGCCCTATCGCGTAATAGAAAGAAAAAAAAACAACAACGATTTACAAAACGCAGACATTACGAACTCGAACAAACTGATCGTTGCTGGCGGCACGAGAACGTTTGAGGAAAGGAGCGAAATTCGCGCTTATGAAAGTTAATTTTTACCCCGCCGCTATCGGCCGCCGAAATCGTTCTGCCCGCGCGTATATATAAGACTGTTTTGTACGCGGCCGCGGTCGTATAAAATAATTCAGCGCCGGGCGATTCCTATCTGCGCGCGTACAATTTATGAGAATTCGGCACGAGCGCGCGCACGTAAGTACAGCCGCGTCCCTTTCACATCCGCGTGTGTATATACGCCGTCGTCGCTGCTGCACTGTAATGCCTTACAAATATTCCTTTTCCGTAAGGAGGGAGGGTCCCGATGCGGAGGTCGTGCGTAATCCGGGGAGCAAGATATAAGATTTGTTGGTGGGGTGTGGGTATGGTGATGGGGGATGGATGATGTATTGATAAATCATGGACGATGGTTGTGCTGCACTGCATTGTTGAATTTTGTAAAAAAAAAGTTATAAATTGAGATGTACATAAATATAAAGTGGCTTCTAGCCTTTTTCTTAAAATAATTTCAAACCGACCACAATCACATAATCCTAAAACACAAATTTACACCTCTATAATATCCATTCTATTCCGACCTTATACATTAACGTTCATCAATACTGCGGCCCAAATTAACCGCCGAAAATATAAAAGTGGCGGCCTTGGTCGCTCGCTTTATATATACGTACTGCACTCGCGCTTGGAGTCCGCCCCGCCCTCGTCGATACGGCTCTCTCACTCACTCACTCGTGTTTGCTCGCGCGCTCGTAAGTCGATACTCCAGATAACAGGTAGGCCGAGCCGTGCACCGCGCTCGCGAGCAAATACGGATCGACGTGATGGCCGGAAGATTTTGTGTAATTTATATATGGCGCAGGTGGAGATTTCGTGTAATGATTTTCGAAGGGTATGAGCGTAGCGGAGGGAATAATTTGTTGATTTGGAGCAAGAGGATATTCATACGCGTTCCTGATTGATTTTCGATGTAATATTTACATGATGTTATGATAAAATATTAATTTTAGTATTTATATACGATTTTGATAAAAAAAAAACAAAAGAATCATCATAAAAATATCATATTACACGATCAAAACAAAACCACGAAAGATTATTTATAAAACCTCCGCAGAAATATACGATCGCCAACCCTAAAAGCCGTCAGTTTTGCACTTTACAACAGTACCACCCTTGCTCTCGCGCCGCCCAACACTCAACGTTATATTCCCCCCCGCGCGCGCGTTCGAATTCACGCTGTCTCTCTCTCTCTTTCCCCCTTTTCTCTCCCTCACCACCCGCCATTCGTGTATGTAAATCCAGATCTGGGACAATTACGCTAAAACGGAGTGGCGTGCCGCCAAGTGGTTATAACGCTGGCCACACCGCTGCTATACCACCGCGGCGGCGGTGGCGGCCCTTATTATACTAACAAATAGCCCGTGGAGGCTCAGCCGCGGCGGCCGCGGCCTAATCATCGCGTATCATGCCATGAGCGCAAGGAAATGGAAAGGGCGGACGAAACATCGCGCGCGCATCGCGTATAGTCTGCCGAGAATATAATGCCGCGGAAAATTGCGGGCTCGCGATCGCGAGGCTCGATAGGGGATCTTCGGTTTGTAGTTGGACGGTGTATGGTGATGGGACGGTTTGCCGTTGCGACGCCCTTTCTTGCGGCTCAATCAAGGGGAGGTGGAGGTGGAGGAGGAGGCTGAGGGGAGATCGCGTGAAAGGGTGGCGTGGAATTTTGATACGGTAGAGGTTTTACTATGTGCGAATTTAGGTTGATTGGTGTGATAGTGCTTGTTTATAACTTTCTAATTCTTTTGAATTATGTGTTTGCTTGATTTTATACATAAAAGATATGGGTATTGTGATAAGAATGTTTGGTATGCCTGGAATTCATCCAATTTTGAAATTATTATCAAAGACATATCGCAGTTATGAAAATCATATACGTTAATTAAAATATGAAATATATTCAACTTAGAAATTTGACTAATCAAATGCATATATCTTTTTATGCAACTACAATCGTTATAAAATCCTGAAATCATACCACCGCGAGATTTATCGAATCACACGTTAATTCCTCGAAAGCGCAGGCATAATACGCAACTGCCCCTCTGGAAAAACATGAAATTCCTCATCAACGGAACTACGTTAAGCCCTTCCGAAGTAAACTCGCGCACGCGCGCTTGCAACCGATCATTATCCACGCTCTTATGCCCACGAAACCCATGCCCGACCGGATGTACTTCTCCCTCTATACCGCCGCAACGTATTCAATTCTCAATGACAGAGCTCATAGCTCGCGCGCGAGCGCGTTATTAATAATCCCACAGTTCGACGCCTGAATTAAGGGCGTTTAATTACGAGGGAAAAGAGTTGTCCCGCTGTATGGATACTATAGCGCATAGATATTTATATATACATAATATGTATAACCAATGGCAAAATTTAGTTTTAATCATACACGCCGCTACCGACCGGCTGCGCATCGCAATTTATACAATCATGCGGCTCGCGATTTACATAACTATGTCGCTTTCAATAAGTATACACACATGCGCACGCAGACATAATTTTGACTAATGATTATAAACGTCAAGAGGGGAGGTTATTGTGCATACGCGGCCGGCGAAAGAATATCGTGTCTCGTGACCCGAATTACGTCGTCGACTTTTATTGGCCGACCGCGCGCGAGCGAGAAATTCGACAATTAATATAAGAGACCTTCTCTTAACGAGCGAGTATACGCGCACGTTACATAAAAAGAGCATCAGCCTTGCATGCGAATCAAAGAGAGAAGCCGGGATCCCGAATATCTGGGCCATCAGACAATCGCGGCAAGCGCGCACTAAAAGTCGCTCATGAATTTTAAGCAGGGCCGCGAATCATTTCTCATTTTTCGCCCGTCGACGTTTAGCGCCACGGCCTGCAGTTTCTCTCTCTTGCTCTCAAAGGAGATAAAAGCGAGTGCGCTCGCGCGATTATGTGATGAGTAATGCTTTTTAATACCCCCTCGAGAGAGAGAGTATAGTGTGCGTGCGTGCGTACGTACTCGAAAACACCCTTAATTGCCGTGTTCGCCCTTTTGTGGCGCATTGATTTATGGCGTTAAGGGTTGCAGGAAAGAGGCGATGAATAAGAGAAGAGAGAGAGACGATGACGCGAGACCTGGCCAAGTGTGCGATGGTTTTCGGCGGCTGGCGAAAGAGGTATGAACACACAGTGGAAAGTGAAAAATCGTGATGGTGCGGGGTTGCGAGGCTGTATGGGAATTTTTACGAGTATAGAGAGGATCGGGACGAGCGCTGGTATAATGATGCTCATGCTTTGCGAATAATTGCGTTCGAAGGTTTTGATTCTGTGGATCATTTATAACGGTGTGGATGACAGTTTTCGTCTGCTGCGCGTTTGGATATTCTAATGAGCTCTTTGTAAAAAGTTGCTGAGAAATAGACAATATTTGGTTTGCCTTATAAAGACAAGAAAACATAAGAACGTGCGTTTATTTATAATTTACAGATACATTTGCTTTTACATCACACTTCCGTCCAATAAATAAGAAACCAGCCCTAAACACGATCCTAAGAACACACAAACGAATCATCAAAAATTGATACCCGACGGAAAACCAACCACTCCGGCTCGATCGTGCGTGCACACCTCGCAGCCTCCGAAGGGGTGGCCACCTCTCTAACTTATATATCCCACCGATGATCGATCTCTTTTCCCATGTTGGTCCCCTCATATATGTATTTACGGAACTGCGGCAAAACGACCTGTCGGGCGCGCGTTCATCGCACCCTTTCGCGCGCCATGAATGTTTCACGCGACTTCCCTAATAGCTTCGCGATCCGCCATTGTGACCTAAGCCGTCGTCGCTTTTCTGGATTAATTGGAAAATCAATCGTTACTGATTAAAGATGTATGATAAGTACATACAGACGTACACAATATTGTGGACGGAAAATTTCTTGGAATTGGAGGGAAATTCCGGCAAGCGACGATTAATCGAAGGGTAATTTAATTTTATTATAACCATCAGTGGAAATTTTCCATCAATGCGGTTACAATTGAATTGAATTGAATTGAAGTTTATTTGTCTAGTAGCAAAATCATACATAAGTTATGGTGGCCATCGCGCATTCGCCCAGGGTTAACAATAATAACTGGCACTCGAACGACTATCAAAGCGCAAACAGCATTCGTTTGAAAAATACACGATACTTAATTACCCTAACGCGCGCGTATATAACCCCCTAAATATCCCACGAAAAGTCAAACGCATCACCGTGCGGCGACATTCATCCATCATTATCGCGCTCTCCCACGCGCCGTCATCGCGCGGCCGCAAAACATCCCCCTTCCATTACGGGACACACCTGACGCCCGCTATACACACGTCGCAAGGGAAAAACCGACGCTTTTTCATCGGCCGTTTCAGTCGGTGAAAATTTTTCGAACGTACGCGCGCGTTAATGCGTTTATAATGGCGCGCGCGCGCGCGACAATCGCGTAACGGTGCCAGCGAGGGGCTGCTGCTGTATTTTTCGAATTATTACCTGGCTGGCTGCACACGGCAGCTCGCGCGTGCGCCGCTTGCTCTTTTGCGGTTAGCAGCGTGTTTGTGTCGAACGCATGGCGACATTGTGCTGGGAGAGAGAACGAGTTTAGGAGAGAGTTAAGGGAGTAACGGGTGGTGGTGGTATACAGTTGCGACAGTTTGGTGCGTTGTGAATGATTTGTGTGCGGAGTTGAGTGGTTGGTTGGTTGTTTGTCAGTTGACGTGTGAAGTTTGTTTTCGGGATAAATATTGCATTGAGTGGAGATATTAATTTCATGATTGACTGGATAACGTCGTTTTATTACTCGATGGAAGAAGTTAACGAAGAGATATTGATTTATTGAAAGAGTGGATGGGTTTCCAATGATGGATTGCCTATGAATTTCTAATTTTTTAATGATATCTTTTAGGCTTAATAACTCCAAAAATTAATTTTTTATCTATACTATATAAAATTATAGTTCTTTCCCAACCGATTTTTTAATGATTTTTACATGCAGCAAGTAATATTGGAAAGAAATATAAGAATTCCCGCGACTTCATTACACCGAACTACGACATTACATATACAGAACTAAAATTCTCCGCATTCGAAATCTAATTAAAGAAAAATCTAATTAAACTTAACCAAACTCTTTCACCAAGCTCTATACTAACCAAGACCCCATTCATTCGAAAATTACTTTAATTTGAAAATTCATTAAGGAATCCGCGCCGTTATTCCCACGTAGCATTAAAAATAAACGAAGCCAAATGCGTGCCATGCAGCGCCGCACGAAAGAAGAAAGCTCTACTCCCTCGCTCCACCCATCGACAAAAGAATAGCTGCCGCGGCGCGATAAAGCAATCATCGAAAGGGTACATATACACACCCACACTAAAACTCTCTTCGCTCTACAAAAGACTGCACAGTAGGCGGCTCGCGTGACGCTCCGCCGTGTATTAGCCGCGCGCGAGCCGCGAATAATAAGCGAGGCGGGAATATAAATAACAATCATGCGAAACGTCGAAAGTAGTAGCAGCGGCTCTTATCTACATATCGGACTGTCATTACTGCGCTCTCGCGGGAGCGCTCGTTATATACACCAGTGGCGGAGGTCTACTATCCCAATTAGCCTCGTTCGACGATGGAGTTGCTATATAGCTGTACTACACACACATACTGGAGCGCGCGAAATTCGTGGATGCGAGCATAGAGCGCCGCGACCTCGAATGCGAAATGTGGGTAGACACGAAAATTGCGCGGCGCATATATAGTGACGGTGCAGGTGCGGTGACGCGATTTCCCGCGCGTTGCAGAGTGTGTGATGGGTGAGAGATGGTTGAGGATGGGGTGGTCTAGTTTCGGGTAGACGAGTGTTGAGGTGATTAAGAGAGGGGAATTATTTGGAAGGTGTGTGGAAATACTTCGATATTGTAAATTCAACGTTTGATTATTCATCAGTAATATAGTAAAGTTCATGTTACTTAGAGTATGGAATTACGCTTAACACAGTGGACTGCAATTAAGCGATTGCTCCGTTTATACCCTACTTTCTATTGTAGAAGATTACCATCAATTAACATAATAAAGAGCCAGTTCATTATCTTTAACCCCTATTTTTTAGCGTAACTATAATTATAACTAAAAACCTTTGTCACCGTCATCACCTTGCCCCTAATCCACCGTTCCTCCTCGATCCCGCTACCCATAACCACCTTTCCGCAATCCCACCCCAAAAAAAACTCTCCTCGCAACAACAACTACACAAGCTCCGCAAAGAAATCCTTACGAAAACCTCACTTCTCGCAAGAACTTCGCAACACAGGACCAACGCGCTTTGAGTTGACAATAATTTCGCGACGCCTCGCTCGCTCAAAGCGAATCCGTTATGATGCAGTTATAACCTGCGCACGGGCGCACCGCTTGCAATAGCGTGGGAAGCGAGAAGCACCTTCTTCCGCTGCTACGGGCGCGTTACTCCTGCATTCTCACGGTTATAATATCGCGCCAGCGAGCGAGCGACAGCAACGCGAGTGCAGTGTTTCGCGAATCACGGGAGGAGCGAGCGCGCTTTATTGGCTTTTTCGTCGTCGCGGGAGTTGTATATGTAGGAGTCATTAGGAGGAGCGATTTGAAGTGGTGGTGTGCGTCTGCTGTTGTTGTACTCGTGTCGTGATGAGAGAAGGGAGGTGGATCATGCAGGATGTAAGGGATTGAGTGTATGTGTGGTATGATATGGCTTAGGGCTTGCGATGTTGCAGTTGAACGAGTATTTATGAAATTATTAACAGTGTTTTTTGGGCTTGATAGAAAACAAATTATAATATAAAAATATCTTGAATTTAATTTTAAATTTGCTTATAAAATAACTCATACTACACATTACGAAGAAAACTATTTCTATTTTCAAAATGTATTATAGTTTTATTCGTAATTAATAATTTAAAAAATTAAATATAAACCCGCAATACGATTAACCCAAGATTTGCAAACATAATTAATTTTCTCACGCCTCTATGCCCGCAGACCTCGTCTACAGCCCCGACACGTCTATATACAAATTCACCGTAACCTTAAGGATCACTAAGTGATACCAGATAAGCGCGTTCCAAACCGGCTTTTTCCCTCTCATTCGCTCCCAAAAACCTACACACATCACACGCAGGCATCGGCTCGAGATAATTTATTCCCTCAGCCACCTTCGTCGACGCGCGCGAGAAAGAAGGACCGAAGAAGAGGTCCGCAGGGGAAAAATTAGTGACGCTTTAACGGGGCCCAGGGACCTTTTTGTTGCTCTCTCATGCGCGGTTCGGCGCCAAGTCGGCGCCGGAAGTGCGTTCCAGGACGACGACGCGACAAGACACGACCAGGAGAATTGTAATCTGGACGATTGTCGAGGATGGAATTAGGGTATGTGCGTAGGCGGAGGAGGAGAAGGATGGATAATGGACGAGTGGAAGAGAGAGAGAGAGAGAGATCTCGTGTCGGTGTTGGGTTACCCGCGGGTGAGATCTTCATTCAATTAAGGAAATTCTTTTGTTGACTGGATATAGGCTTTTTTGTTCTCCTTTCGAAGAGGGCTTACAAGCTTGTGCTCGAATTTATTTTAAAAGGATTGTGAAACGTATTTTATGTCTTTCGTTTTAGAGATCTTGTTGCGTTGATAAAATAGATAAACATACTTGAATAATGCGAGATAAAGCTTTTTTCTATAAATAATCTTTTATCCTTTACGTATATTATGATCTATTTAGAAAGTAATTTGGCATGTGACAATAGATATCTTATACAAAAATAAATAAAGATGTTTTGGCGAGTTTACAAATCGATGGGAAAACATTTCCAAAACAAGTTCAACCCTCATTTTCTCTCAACACAAATAAATAACATCATAACACAAAAAAAGTCTGTCCCCTCGATATATTTTCCCCTCGAAAAATCCCCACAGGAGACACTCGTACAGCGGCTCCGTTCTCGTGGAAGAATCGAGTTGCCCAATTTTCCCGTGTCCCCTCGCTTATCTCACGCACTATACACACACACCCGAAGTGTCCCGAGAACGGTTCCGATTGTTTCCACTGCGTGGCGATGACGGCTTATTTTACACGTGGAAATAATGTTTCCCCTTCCTACATATATATACCTATGCTTTAATGCACTCTGCTGGCGCGCGCAGGACAGGAGTCGTAAATTGCGTCGTTGCGATCGTTATCGCGCTTGGCGGCCGAGCTTTTTAACCGCTCGCGCGCCATTAAAATTAAGTAATCTCTCTCTCTCTCTCACTTGGTCTTTTTTCTCAGAGTGTCTGTGTAAACAGTCGAGATCTTAATGCGCCGGAATTCGAGGTGGGGATCATGAATGAAAGTGGCTGCGCGTGGGTTATTTAGTATGATTGTTGTGATTTTGTAAGTTTTTAAAAGTTTTTAATAGCTGGGTTTTTTCGATAGCTCCGGGAATGGTACAGGAACAAACGATTGGAATGAAGAAGGTACGCTTCTTAGGAAACTTTGAAGTCGAAGTATCCACATACGGATGTGAAGAAAAGGGAAAGGGATCGGGCCTAATAACGGACTTTCTTAAACCCATACCGCGGCAAAATTAAAAGAACAGCCACAGCATCAGCCGTTCAGAGAGAAAAAAGAAGAGACGCGCGTCGCGTCTATACTGCACGTCCGAAAAACTGTATCATTTCTCCCCTTCAACTCCTCCGTGTCGCTCCTATATCATTATACACCTCGTCAACTACACACGCGGGCGTATAATTGACACCTTAATGACAGTTTCCATGAGGACGCTTATTAGCGATTCCTCCTTTACAAAAGAAAAAGACCGACCGACCGAGCGAGGGAAGAAAGAAAGAAAGTTGGAGGAACCAACACGAAAAGTCGAGAGTCACGGCGACGGCGCCGTAATTAGCGCGGCACCATGAAAAACAATCGATGCCGCGCGGCGCCTCTGAAAATTGCCAGCGCGCGCGTTGATATTGCGGTCGAGAGAGTGAGTTTGGTGGATGTGGGGAAAGGAGCAGAAAGAGAGAGAGAGTATTGTTCGAGAGATTGTTATGATGGACAGTTTAAGTACGGAGTGTAATAAATTATAGCGTTGTTAGCGGTGCTTGGGCTTTGAAGAGGGATATATAATTGTGGATTTGGAGGTTTTTTTGAAGGAATTTTGTAATCAATTAATCGTTAAAAGTTTTTCTGTATAAGGGGTTGTGTGGACAAGAAATGAATACAAAGGGAATATATAAGAAGGCCCAGACATGCTTTTTTTGAATGATTATATTTCTAATTCAAAGTTAGTTATTGGAAATTTTATTCTAAAACGTATTATAATCTTTAAATTATTAAAGAATAAAAGTAAAAAAATTACTACTCAATTATTTACTTTTTCAATAAACGACTGGCCAAAAATTCACACGCAAACACTAT
>JAPYZO010000831.1:0-31995 GCA_030522905.1 Torymus flavipes | reverse complement strand
TTACCCTTTATTTTTATAACTTTCTTCTTTGTTGTTTTTCTGGGTTTACCCTCAAGAGTAATTTCTTTGACTACAGTAACTTTTTCTTTGACTTGCTCAGTTCCGACGGGTTTATCATAGTTTATTGAAGGCTCGAATTCGGTTGCCTCTTCGACAAGTATGACTTCTTCTTCTGCTGTGGCCTTGTTGGCCATTGTCTCTGTCACTGTCCTTTCTTCTTCAACTGTGATTTCCTTTACTAATTTTGGTTTTCTGCTTTTAGCTTTTTTGACCGTCTTGGTTATTATGTTGTGCTCTTCATTATTTTCTTCTGTTTCGCTTGTTTTATTTTTTTTTTCCTGTGGCGTCATTTTATCTTCTATTTCATCTTCAACTTCCTGAATATTTGATGGTTTAACTTCTTCAATATCTTGTGTATCGGTTACTTCTTCGATAGCCATGAATTGTTTTTTAGGTATTGTTGGTAAATTTGATTTTATATTTTCTATTTCTTCTTCTATAACAACCACTCTTTCGTCTTCATAAGGAGTTTTCTTTTTTATTATCGTCTTTTTTGTTTTTATTGCTTCATTTTCATCGTTACTGTCTCTTCTGAATTTGGTAGTGTATTCCTCTATGATTTCAGAGTCTGAGTCAGTACTAGGTTGTTGTTTAATGAGATGCTGTGGTTTTGGTTTGTATCGTGTTTTTGTAATGTTGTGTTGTTGCACTGATGCTTCTTTTGTTTCTGAAATGGTATAGAATTAGTGTGTTTGGATTATGTTTCTACCTGTTTTAAGTAGTGTTTGTATAATTTATTGTTTTAGTTTTTTATGACTACCGTTTGTTGTTATAAAAAAAATTTTTTGTTGAATTTGTGGGCTTTTGGTGTATATTGAAATTCTACATATAGGAATCCGATTATTGTCAAGTTTGTTTGAGAAGCTCTCAAACTGTTGCTTTATTTGCAAGGAGTAATGGTATTCCTTTTATTGTTTTAAGTACCATAAAGCGTCTGTAAATGTTTTTAAATTCTGGTCCAGCAATAATAGTTTTTTCTATCTAAATTATTTTTTTTCTAGCTTAATTATTTTTATCACAATTTTTGTGTATAAAACTTGGGGAAGGAAAACTTACCTTTTTGATGCTGAATGTGTTAACATTGCTTATTGAATTATTTTATGTGATTTTTCTCGTCTTTATTATTTGTGTATTGCATTGTGTTGAGTTTCTTAGTTTATATTTTACTTCTTTTATCAGGGTTTTTAACATGTTTTTACAAGATTGTCGTGTGTAATACTTACCAATATCATGTAAGTGATCTGCCTCTAGTGAAATCCCTGCTTTCTTTTGATGTGGTTGGGTATATTCAAATATGTTTGTTTCTGTTTCTTCTGTGTTTTGGTCTAAGATAACGATGCTGTGTTGAATGTCTGTAACTTCTTTTGCTGTTTTACTTGTCATCTTTTCAGAAGGTAATTCTGTTATAGTCGATTCTGGTTGAGTTTCTGACTTAATTGCTACTAGTGTTTTTGTGATTTCTACCTCTGCTTTAACTACTTTGCCAACTCTTGTTTCTATTGTTTTAGGTTTATTTTCCTCTGCCATTATTTCTGTTATTTGTATTCCCTCAGATATTTTAAATCCGATTTGTGCATTTGCAATAGAGGATTTTCTTTCCGTATCAAGTTTTATTTCGCTTTCATGAACCGTTGTTTCAGTATTTTCAATAGCTTTGAAGGGAATTCTTTGGTATTCCGCACGATTCGTTTCCGGTAGTTGTACTTCATCCATTTTTTCTGTTGCAATAGTGGCCATTGTTTCTGTTATTTGAGGTGCATTATGTTCTTCTACATTAATATGTGCATAAGAATCCTTTGGTATATCTTTTGTTTGAACCAAAGTTTCTTTCTCAGCACATGTTACTTCAGTTATTTGTACTGTTTCAAAATGTTCTCGTACAGATTTAGGTTTCACTTTCTCCGGTAAATGTTTTTGTATTATGTCTTCTACGATGTTTGCTGTTACTATTTGCAACTGTTCTGGAACATCAATTGTTGACAATGCTGGAGTTGCTTTTGCCTCTAATAATTTCGTGATTTCTTTAGGAGTTTCTCTTTCTTCTATTACGGTTTCGGATACGACTAAAGAATTCATTTTTTCAACGTTTGAAATGCTCGTCTGTTCGCTAACTATTTCAGATCGTGGTAAATTTTCAATGGTCGATCCAGTTTCTATCTCAAGTTTTTCAGCAACGTTATGACTCGTAATACTCGATTCTGCTACAAACTCTTTGATAGAAGAACTTTTATCTAAAATAATTTCCTTTTCATTAGATTGAGTTTGTGTAATAATTAATGGTGTTATCTCGCTTAGCTGTAAAGTTCCGGTTTTGGTCACTGGTGTTTCTTTTTTATCTAAAATTTGTTCACTATTGAATGGTTCAATCAGTAATATTTGAGCAATATCTCTTCCTGAAACTGTTGTTTCAGCAATTTCTTGTTTTATGCTAGAAGGATGATCGTATTTTGCTTCAATAACATGTGTAGTTGGTATTACTTCCTCAGTTTGTACAGCCTCTGCGCCAGTGATCATCATTTTCGCATTTGTACTATGCGGTAATTTGGAAGGTTGGAAAGTGTCCTCAGATTCGTTAGAAATAACTTGAGAAATATTTATTGCTGTCAATTCATCCATTTTCGATGTGATTTGTTGGCTAATTGGTTCTTCAGTTTTTGATATGTCTATTGTATTTGTTATTTCATAAATCTCGGAAACTAAAGTTGCTTCATTATCTTTTATGTGAGGAACAGCAGTTTGTTTAGTTGGCGCCTCAAGTATACTTAGTGAGTTTTCTGATTCATGTGGAACGATTTCTGAAACTATAGTAGAAGGCAATACGTCTTGAATATGCATTTGAACTATTTTTTCTGAAGGCGTTTTATATTCTTCAAGCATTTCGGTACTTGAATCTACGATTGTTTGTGATGTCTCTGCAACTTCTCTACCAACTACATTAGTATTCGCTATCACACTTTTAACTTTCTGTGCAGTGATTAAATTCTTTTCAACTTCATCTAAAATAGTTTCAGAAACTGTTAATGGCAATATTTCTTCTATTTGGGGAGTTCCTTTATGCTGAGAAGGTAATGACGTTTCAAATTCACTTAAGCAAACCGCAGCAGTTGTTTCCAAAATTTGCGCAGCTGTATTTCCTACATATGATTCATTAGTTATCATTTCACTTTCGTATTCAGATTTAATAGTAAGATCTTTTTCTTTTTCAGTCGTTAATATTTCTGAGATTATCGCGGATGATAATGCATGCATTTCTGTCGTCGAAGTTCGGCTATCTACTGTTTTGTCAGATTTTAATTCAGCCGTATTTGATGCTATAATAACTTCTGTTGTCTCTATAACTTCAATTGGTGAAATTTCTGGATGAGCTAGTTTAGTGTCCATTTCTAATACGTTACTTAAATCAGTTTCTTTTTCATTCAACAACACTTCAGAAACTTTTACTGATTGCATTTCTATTATTTGCGGTGTACCTTCATATTCTTTTGGTATAACATCTGAAATTAATTCTACTGTATTATCGACTGGTATTATTTCTGTAGTTTGAGCAACGTCTCTTCCTGATACAGATTTGCTAACTGTTTGTTCGGCTGGAGAATCTTTTGATACTAATTGTTCTTCGTTTTCGACAGATTGATTTTCCAAGATTATTAAAGAATTCAATTCATCGATTTTTGTTTGTCCGTATCTTTCTTCAATCATGTCTGATTTTTTAAAGTCTTCCACATTTGATAGTGGTGTCACTTCTGTGATCTCGGCAATTTGGTCACCGCGCAAATTAACGATGGCTGTTTTTTCTAATGGGATTTCTAAATTTTCAAGTGATATTTCTTGTTCGCTGACGTGTGTTTCTGTATATATTAATGATTGGAATGTATCGACATTTTCTGTCACAGATTGTTTTTCTGGTAAAGTCTGTTTGCTAAATATACCTTCGGTTTCATTTACTTGCATTTCTTCCGTTACCACAGACTCTAAAGTGATTGGTTTTTGTGTTGCTGAAACAAGAGTTGGTCTTTGTTCTTCTAGATCTCCAGGTGAAATATCAATATTTATTTCTAATTTTTCTGCGACTTTATGGCCAACTAACTCAATTTGAACTGATTTTCCTTCTGGTTGGATAAAGGCTTTTAGATCCCCTTCTTTATCATCTGTAATGATTTCTGTTATAGTAGATACTCCTACACTTTCTTCAATATTAACATTGGCTTTATTATCTTTTGATAGTATAGGTTTATCTTTAAAATCTTGTTCTTTATCTGAAATGATGATTTCTTCTTGAATTAAGCTTTCACATAAAGTATGCTGTTCTACTGCTGTAGCGGAATCTGGAAGTTTACTAATCAGATCACTAGGTAATATTTCTGGAGTAATTTCTGTCGATTCAGCAACTTTGTGACTGTCGTATTTAGGCAAAGCTGTTTGTAAGTTTATTTCATTGTCTTTTATGTACTTATTTTCGTTATCTGACATAATTGTCTCCGTTACTTCTAAGCTCATATTTTCTTCAAATATGACGTCTGATTTCTTTTCATCAGGTATTACAAAATCATCAAGAGAGTGCTCTACGTCAGCAACAGATATTTCTGATGTAACTATACCATATAAAGGTGAATGATCTATTTTTGCAGATGTTGTTAAAGGTGTTGTAGATTCGAAAAAGTTTATATTATTGCTGGGTATTGTTTCAGTTGCTTGTGCAACTGAATGTGCGGTAATACTTGTTGATGCAGTCTTTGTTTCGGTCCGTTCAGGTATGAGTAAATCATTTTCATTTTCAATTACATCAACTGCTGAAATAGACAAGGACTCCCCGATCTCAAAAGAAATTTCAGCATTCCTATCACTCCTTGAAATATCAGACAGTGGCATTTCTTTTTCCTGTACAAGTGTTTCCTCGATTTGGGTTGATTGATAAGGTAACAATGAACTTTTTGGTAGTATATCTGCAATATTTTCTTGAGGTAAATTTCCTAACTCACTGTTACTTATAACTTCAAAGGTGGTCGCAACCTTTTGCCCGTCGAAATCGACTGTCGCTTCACTTGTTAGTGGTTTCTCTTTTCCAGTAAATAATTGTTCCTTATCTTGTGCGTTGGTTACCGTAATTTCCAAACTCACATTTTCTTCAAATTTGATGTCTGATTTCTTCTTATCAGGTATTACAAAATCGTCAAGTGAGTTTTCTGCGTCAGCAACAGATATTTCTGATGTAACAATACCATATAAAGGTGAATGATCTATTTTTGCGGATGTTGTGAAAGGAGTTATTGAGTCGAAAAAGTTTATATTATTGCTGGGTGTTGTTTCAGTTGCTTGTGCAACTGAATGTGCGGTAATAGTTGTTGACACCGTCTTTGTTTCAGCTCGTTCGGGCGTATGTAAATCATTTTCATTTTCAATTACATCAATGGCTGAAATAGACAAGGATTCACCGATCTCAAAAGAAATTTCAGCATTTCTATCACTCCTTGGAATATCAGAAAGTGGCATTTCTTTTTCCTGCACTAGTGTTTCCTCAATCTGAGTTGATTGATAAGGTAATAATGAACTTTTTGGAAGTATATTTACAATATCTTCTTGAGGTAAATTTCCTAACTCACTATTACTTATAACTTCGAAAGTCAAAGCTACTTTTTGTACATCATAATCTATCGTTGCTTCACTTGTTAATGGCTTTTCTTTTTCAATTAATAATTCTTCTTTATCTTGAGCATCTGTCACTGTGATTTCAATACTTTTTTCTTCTTCAAAAGACACATGACTTCTCTTAGTTTCAGGTGTAATGGTTAAATTCAACGGAGCTTCTAATTCTGTTGCAGTAATCTCAGTTCTTTGTGCAATATCAAGCCCAGTTTGTTTTGGTTGAGCTGTTTCCATTTTTGGTATTTCTTTTTTCAGCACGTCTATATTATGTGCGGTAATTGTTTCTTCAGTTTGGGGAACTTCGTGGGCTTGAATTATGTTCGGTAGAATTTGACGTGCGGATGGTATGTCTTCGGGCTGATAATTTTCTTCCTGGAAGATAATATATTGTGGTATTAATAATTATTATTCATACAATTAGAACATAAAACTAATGTTATTTTACAAAATTTTCAGATTTTCTGGTTCGAGATTTTTCTCGACTTTTATTCGTTCTGATAAACTATATTTATTCAAGTGAATTTCGACATTTATGAAATATAATATTTCCTTTAAAAAAATGTTCCTAGCTAAATTTTAAATGAACAATAAAATTCTACTTTGGAGTAAATATCTCATTTCTAGTTTTAATTACATTTCTCATTTCGTCGGGTGAGAGGTGAAAGGAGACAACTCATGCTGAGAGCTAAAAAACCAGACAACTCGGCCGAGCGCTAAGAAACCAGACAACTCGGTCGAGAGCTAAGAAACCAGATAACTCGGCCGAGAGCTAAGAAATCAGACAACTCGGCCGAGAGCTAAGAAACCAGACAACTTGCGGGCTCCTTTTTTCATTCGGTTTTTTAATTGATAACCATGGTAGCGAGTTAAAAAATCAAGGATTTCAACTCCCTACAGCGGTTCTTAATAGCCACAAAATCACAAAAATAATCACGTAAGAAATTTTCACGTATATAAGGAACAAAGATTCCCAATTAAAAAAGCGAATGAAAAAAGGAGTCCACGAGTTATCTGGTTTCTTAGCTCTCGGCCGAGTTGTCTGGTTACTTCACGCTCGGCCGAGTTGTTTGGTTTCTTAGCTCTCAGCCAAGTTGTCTCCTTTCATCTCTCACCCGACGATTTAGAGTTAACCTATAGTAGGATTAAAATTCTTCAATATATTTATATTCATAAAAGATTTTATATTTAGTATTTTAATTTAAAAACTTATTTTCAATGACCATAATTATTGACTCATTTGAATAAACTGTGATATTAAGATTTCAAATCTATCTAATATATTTTCATGGCCTTTTAAAATGTCTTTTTCTTCATAGTATGCGTAAAGTACGTCGATACACGTCGTTTTCGGTGCGTAATGTTTAATTTTACTTATAGTGTGCACAAAGATTCGCTTGACTCATACTATGCATAAAATTCAACTGTACACACTCAGAGGACATACGATGACGTACTTTACTGATACTATAAAAAATAAATATTGTTCGCCATACAGGCGAATCTTTACGACCTCGTGATCGTGCATTAATACTCGATGAGTAAAGTTCAACTTTATAACCTAGTGACGAAATAGTATATTATGCAACAAGAGCGTAAAATGCCATTTTACGCACTAGTGTGTTCGGTGCGCACTGAACCTGTTATGCATATAAAAAAACCGCTGCCAATTCATTGGCCTGTGGCTTCCTCAACCTTAATTTGCTGATTCCTTTAATTTATTCTATAATTAATTCTCTTTCGAATTCCACCCATCCGATTCAGATACATAGAGCAGTTCTTAAGAAATTACGATTTGAAAAAAGGCTAAAAAAGGCTCCCGTAATCGTTAGACATGCAAAACTCATTTTTTATATTTTACAATTTTTATGTTTTTGTTAATAACAAAAGAACCATGATAGCTAGAATATTTTTTTTAGAAAATATAGGTATATTAATTCTCCTTCGAATACTCCTTGTCCGATTCAGATAGATAAAGCCGTTCTCAAGAAATTGCGATTAAAAAAAAAAGGCTAAAAAAATTTTAACCTCAAATATCTCTGAAATTTATGAACCAATCATTTTGATCGAAGAACTAAACCGAGTGCTATCCAAAATCTACGTCCATTATGAATTTTGAAGCAGTTAAGACAATTTTACTGCCATAATAGTTGGACATACAAAACTCATTTTTTTCATTTTTCATGTTTTACTGTTTTGATAATAACAAAAGAACCGTAATAGCTAGAAAAATAATAAATTTTTGGGAAAATATAGGTATTTTAATTTTCTTTCGAATGCGATGTAGCCGATTTAGATACATAAAGCCGTTCTGAAGAAATAATGATTTGAAAAAAGGTTTAAAAAATTTTAGCCTCAAATATCTCTGAAATTTATGGACCAATCATTTTTCCCAAAGAAGTCGACCGAGAATTATCAAAAATCTACCTCTATAAGAAATTTTGAAGCGATTAAGTAAATTTTACTTCCGTAATTGTTGGACATTTTTTTCATTTTCAATTTTTTCTCAAAAACTAACCATTAGAATGAAATTAAATTTTTACATATTATAGCTATTTATATTCTGCATTATCATGATTTTTCTCCAAAAAATTGACCGTCTAATTTGAGAGTTAGAAGCTTTAAAAAAAAAACACGTTTTTATTAAAAACAAAATAACCGTGATAGCTAGAAATTTTTTTTTTTAGAAAATATAGGTATTTTAATTCTTCTTCAAGTGCTACCTATCCGATTAAAATATCTCAATCTTCTCATTAAAAAAAAAAAAAGAAAATAAATTTTGAGAAAATCGAAAATTCGAAATACAACAAAAACGCATCGGCTCAATCAAAAAACGGATTTTTGCATACACCTATATCCATACAGACATTTTTCAAAAACCATTGTATTTTGATTTCTAACACCTCGGAAAACAATTATAACATGTTTTTAGAACAACTCAAAAAATTACTATCACAAAGCTTCCTCTAGGAGGAAGCAAAAACTTTATCCATCATCGATGGATTGTGTTCTAATTTAATTCTGAATCTTCGTCGGTAATATAAATAACAATTTCTTAGAAATCTTAGAAATAACGTGATTTGTTAAGTTTCTAAACAGCTATATAGTATCTACTCTCTAATAAACAATGACCGGATGTTCTGAAGCATTTAAAGATTGATTTTGGCTGGTCTGTAAGAAATAGGTGCAAAAATTAGCTACTTCCGCTACACTTCAATTTTTTAAATTGAATTTTTATTCTTAACTATTTAAAATAATTCAATCAAATTAGAATAAAAGGATTAATTTTTTTATACTTTGAAAAATTATCTGATTATCCTACCATTTAAACTAATTAAAATGAAATCATAATAAAAAATTATATATGCATAACCTCAAAAACAAAATAGTATATGCGCTGTGCTTTTGGATTTTGCTCGTATTTTTAAGGGGCTTAGACACTTCTTTTCTGAAATAGAAAAGTCATATTTTAATACATAAATGTAAACATATTATTTTTCACTTTTTACACATAAAAGGGAGTTTATTTACCTCACCTTAGACCTTGGTCTGCTCCAGAAGCATAGTCTTCGATAAACAAATTTTTTTCACTATCCATAAGCTTTCAAATTTTCCTGTGGATAGATTGACTCCAGATTTGAACTAAATTACTTCTAAATAGTATAATTCTCATAAATTTAGAGATTTTTGATCCGACGATAAAAAAATTTTGTATTTTTTTTCAAGAATTTTTCTTAATATTTTTCAATTTTTTCAAAAATTTCCTGATGTAAAAATCCAAATATCCAAATCTGGAGTCAATCCATCCACAGGGAAATTTGAAAGCTTACGGTTAGTGAAAAAACTTGTTTCATCGATGACCATGGTTCTAGACCAGACCAAGGCCTAAAGTGAGGTAAACATACCCCCTTTTATGTGTAAAAAGTGGAAAATAATTAGTTTACATTTATGTGTTGAAATATGACTTTTCTATTTCAGAAAAAAGGTGTCTAGTCCCCTTCAATGTAATGGTTTCCATGTTTCAGTTAAAATGTTCATTATTTAATAAGACTTTTAAAAGGTTAAAGTTTACAATTTATTTTTTGTTTTTCAGACATTGGTGAGTTAACGGATAATCGTTCGAGCTTTTCAAAATAAATTTAACAATTTATGTATAATTTCTAATGATTTATTAATCTCTTGTATATGAAAAGTTTGTAAATAACAAATTAGATTAAAATGTTGAATACATACCTTGTTTAAGATTGTAATAAGTTGATTCACAGTTAAATTTTCCGATGTTGTAAATTCTATATCAGCACGCTGTGACGTAGGAAGTTTATCTTTTTCTTTGGGTTTTTCTGTTTCGGCAACATTCGTTTCAGTAATTAATAATTCTTCAAAAGCTTCTTGACATGGTAAAGCGATACTACTAACAGGAATATCAGCACGAATGTCTGAAGTATTTTGTTCTGTCAATGTTTCAGATTTAATAGCAACAGTGTAGAGTGAAACATTCAAATTAGCCTTTACGTCTTGAGGTTGAATTTCTAGGGAAATATCTAATTGCTCCCGATCACTCGTAATTACTTCTAATGTTGTAGCCCCAACTCTAGCTTCTGTCAATTCTACAACAGCAACTTTTTCAGTTGGTTTTATATCTTCTTGATATTTATCTTCCTTCTCTGCTGATTGTGTAATAGTAACAGTGAGACTTTCTAATGGTATCTGGTATGGAATGATATTTTTCTCCATTATTTTTTCAGGTAACAAATCATCAGTAGGTGATTCTGTTCGAACGAATTCTTGACTTGCAACAATCTGTGTGGAGTAATTTGGTGTTGCATTAAATTCTTTTATTTCTGAAGACGAATTATATTCGGATTCTTTTTCAATAGCTACAATTTCTGTCGTATGTATGCTATCAGCTTCGGTAATCATTATCTCAGCTTTCTTTGATTCAGGAATTATTTCTTCGACTGCTGGTATTACATTCTCCATCGGAACTACTTCTTTAACAAACATTCCTTCAAGGTCACTTCTAGTTAATTTTGCAGTTAATTCATCATGCATATCTTCCACAATAGGACTAATATTTTCAGAAAGTTGCATTTCACTTATTTGACAAGAAGTCATTGTGTGAGTTGGTACCGTTTTACCTTTGTGACTTTCGGGCATTTCATATATATTGTAATCTCCTTCTTTTTCCGCCAAAGTATATTGGACTATCTCCAACCCCTTTCTTTCATCTAGCATTAATCGGGTATAACGTTCTTCTGGTTTAATTTGATCTTTCAGAACATTTTCTTGCTCGTGAGTCAATGTTTCTTGCACTATTTTTGCCTCTGATGTTTCAATTGCTATATTACCAATTTCAGTTGTAAATTTGATTGTTTCATTGTACTCTCCTGGATATTCGGCTGTTTCGATTTCAGAAACATTGATATATTCTTCAGGTCGAACATTTGTTTCGGCTTTTGCAGCAGATGGTCTAGTAGGACCTGTGTATACTCCTTCAGATTCTTGAATCATTGTATTCATAACTACTCCTAATTCTAATGGTATGATTATTTTTTCAGCTGATTTCATTTCTGGTTTATCATCTGGTTGATAAATATTTTCTTTTTCTGCTGTAGTTGTTTCTGATGTAAAAACTGGAAAATTTTCTTCTAAATTAATTTCAGCGTTGAACTTTTTCAATTCATTAATTTTTAATTCAGTTTCTTTACACTCTGACTCAGTGCTGGAAACTTTAATACCCTCAAATGGTTTAATATTTGGAGTAGCTACAAAAGAATCTAGCTTACGATCAGGGTGGTAAATACTTTCACTTTCTTGAATTAATTGTTCGCGAGTAGTAGCTGCTTCGCCTCCACAGGTAATTTCGATTTCAGCCTTTTGTGAGATAGGTAATTTATGAGGAATGTATTCTCCTTCCTTTTCAGATACCAGTAATTCCTGAGTGAACCGTTGTTTTTGCTCAATAACCGAAGAAGTTGCTATTTCTGTAGGAACTATTAATTCTGGGTAATACTTTTTGGGTTTATCTGCCGTATGGACTTCTTCTACTTGAAGACATTCGATTTCATTTAATTTGATTTTTGGTTTGGCTTCTAAAGGTTTTATTTCTGTCAACCTATCCTCTTTAAGCCCTTCTTGGATTTCAAAGACTGTAAGACTTTGTTGAGGAATTATTAATGTTTCTGCTTGAACTTCACTCGGCTGTTTATAATTTTCAGAAGTGATTTCTTTCTCATTGGTAGTCATTTCACTGACTGTCGTTGCTTCTTTCAAAGTCACAGTTACTTTAGCCATACCAGCAGAATCTTTACGTCGTACTTCTAAATCTGTTAATTTAGCTTCAGTTGGGTTTGTTTCACTAATTATTATTCCTTCCGATGGAATAACTCCTGTAACAGCTTCAGCTGTATGTGGACGAGAAGCGTCAGTTAACAGTTCGGTCTTATCTTGCACCATAGTTTCTGTTGTTGAATATGATTCAACGGATGTTACGGAAAGTGAAGCTTTTCTTAATTTTGGTTTATCTATATTAACTTCATGAGTTTCTTTTTCTTCAGAAGGATGATACTCTTCTGTTAATGCCACTACAGTGTCCACAGTAATTGTTGCTTTTTCATTTTGAAGTTTATCTGGTGCTTGATCAATGACTTGATTTGTCGAGATTGTTTCATTTTGTTGACTAGGAATATTTATTAATAGCGAAGGTACGGTTAAATCTTGAATAATTTCCAAATCTTCAATTTCTTCTAAAGATAATTCCTCATCGTTGATTTGAGGTTTTTTCGTTTTTAATGACTTTGTTGTTTTAAGATATTCTGATTCTTCTTCTATTTCTTCTTCATACTCTGTATCTTTTTTGACTATTACTTCTTCTGAAATTTTATCTGTTGGGTGTTGTTTTTTCTTTTTTCGTATTATTTGTTTATCAACATCAGTTGTAATAGTTTTTTGTGTCGTATAAATGTCACGTTCATCTGTACTTTCATCATTAGTTGTGCTTAGTACTGTATTGTCTTCGATTTCTGTGATTTCAACCCCCTCTTCCCTACTCTGTAGTGTATCATCAACTTGAGGTTGTTCCTCTACTTTTGTATCTTTGCGTTTGCGCAATGTGATGTGTGCCTGCTGAGTGTCCTCGTATTCTGTGGAAAGTATGTGAGAATGTTAGGTGTAAAAGATATTGTGTACGACGTAATTTTCTGCTCAGTTATTATTTTGAATAATTAATTATAACCTAGTATGATATCGTAAAATTTAATTGTTATTTCAACGAAATATAACTCATTAGTGATATGTAGATAAAACTTCATAAAACCGATATACTGAGCAAAATAATTTCTAATGTAGTTAATATTTTAAAGTGTTGAATTTTATATAAAAAATGCAAATGCGTAAGCAAGCAAGTAGTCATTATGTGTTAAAGGGTTATAAGCATTCCGTTTGCACTTTTGATATTAAATGTACAAACCTATTTTGTAAACTTTATTGGTGTAATACTTATAAATGTATATCTTACAGATGTTTTACAATATATCAAATAATTTATATACTAATGTACAACGTAAGTTCAATTGGAACAGAGATGTACATTATTATTAACAGTATATATATATATATATATATATATTTTTTTTTTTTGTTATTTAGATACAAATAAATTAATGATAGTAATATTTTCAATGTTTTGTAATTATATATTGATACAGTTTAAACGCATATTTATTCGTACTTACTTTTTAAAGAATTTAAACGAAGTTTTTAGAAGGTATCTTGAAATTAGATTAAAAAAAGGATGATTAAGAAACCTTTATATAAAAAAATTGTCTAGGATGTATTTAACATTAAAAAGGGCACTGCGCATGAAAAGCATAGCGGCGTAAGCGATATTTCACTGGTATATTTCGATCAAGAAAGCTTCATGCATCTGAAAGAACATAAAAATAAATTCACGCAAGTAAAATATAGCAAAGCGTAAAGTAAAAAATATTAGGTTTGCCAAACCTAGCATTGATTATTAAAATTATAATAAATATCTAGTAAAAATATAAAGAAAGTTCGAAATTTCATTGTAAAAAGCATTTTAATTTAATTATATTATTTTAAAATAATAATTGTAAAAATTTCAAATTCAAATATTCATTTTTAAATTCATATATCAATGGCTCTTAATAAAAACGACGTATCTCGTGCTAACCGAGTATAAACTGCATAACTAGCTCGCGCGAGTTACATATTTTTTAATAAGATCCATCAAAAATTCATTTACTCACATTTAGTATTTATTTCTTACTTTACATACAAATAGTAATTCATTAAAAATGTATTTTGAGCTTTCTAATGACTATTTTATTTTTGAAAAATAAATTATATATCTTCAGAGAAACATTTAAAATTGTTTATAGGAATACAGCTTTCCTTAAATTTGTGATATTTTTTCAAAGATATTAGATTAAATTTAGCAACTTATGGTGACTAAAGTACTAATATTGCTGTTTCTTATTTGTTGAAAATCAAACATAAATAATTTTATTTTCATAAAAACTAAAAGAATTATTTAAAACCGAATTTTTGGTCAAAATTGTAAAATTAAGCCCTGTAATAAAATTTTAAAATAAGCCCTGTAATAATATTTTATCGTATGTTTACCTAAATCCGCAGTCACGCCTATTCGTGACCGTGCGATAATCGACTAGGTATTTCATGTCGCTTCAGCGCTCTAATAGACCTAAAGCTATGAAAATTTTAAGAAGATTCGTTTACACATTCCGATTTGAACACTTATATAACAGAAAAAAGAGTTCTCCACATAACGAAATAAATTTTTATTAGAAAATTCCCAATGTTGTTAAAGAAGATTTTATCCACTAAAAATAAATTCAATAAGAAATACTAATCTTTATCGTTTTTCATTCAATTTCAATTTAGGAGATCTCACTTTATTCCTTGTTCAATGTCATGAGGGAACACCTATTTAAAAATTGAAAATTTTTCAGATCCCGTAAAGTTATATTCAATTGTTTGTAGCTGAATTTTATAAACAATTGGATCACGGATAGGCGTGACCTAAGTGCGGATTTAGGTCACGCAGTGCTATAAAGTACTATTTTACACTCTAACTAGTAGACAGCCCTTGAACTATTTTAATCCATTTTATATAATTTAGGTAGTTTTTAAAAAAATAAAATTTTTAAACTTAATTTTCAAATATTTAAATAATGGTTGCATAAATCTTTTTATCTTTTCTAAATAAATGCTGTGGTTTGTCTTCTATGATAAGCAAATGTTGTTAAATGCTAATATTAATTTAAATCTTATATTTTTAATCGTAAAATTAAAATCATGCGTCATAGTTTTTAAAGTCCAACCTTTAATTTCTCGAACATCCTGTACTTGCACAACTGACTTATCTTCTCTCCTTTCTGAAAGCATATGTTTGCATAAAATATATTTTTTAAGTCTCTTTCTTAAAATAGATAAGAAATGATCTTTTTTGGAATATATAAAAAAAATATATAATTTTTTTTGTATAACGAAGACTGTATCTAAACTTTATATTGATGAGAAATATTATTAGAGGTTCCATCTTGTAGTACAATACAAAAACGAGATTGTGCTTACAAAGTGTATTGTTTTTCTTTTAATTCCCGCGTTTATTTATAAATGTGCAAATAAATCAACATCATGAGGCTAGTTTTATTTCCGAATATTGACTAATTAGTATGAGCTTATACTAGTATAATGCAAGATTTATTACTCTAATTTCATGTAAAAGCATTAAAGTATTGTTTTTGATTTCACGGACTCATTTGCGGATGTAAAATATAATTTCACTACTCGCTCCGTGAAATAGAATTTTACGGCTTTGTGACGAACAATATTATTTATACATAAGACCTTTTTTAGAGGAATAATGTAAAACTTTTACTAATAAAAAACTTTATTTACATCACAGCTATGAATAAAATATGTGGCAAAGATTCTTTCTTCATTTAAAATTTTATTAAATTAATCGCCCATAATTTGATTTAAAAGTTTTTGATTGACTTGTGGATGTATTAATTTTAAATGTAAATTTTAAGTTATGAAAATAATTTATCATCGGCCACAAATTAGTCTTCAGGTACTTATTTCTTAACTACACAGTTTTAATACTGAATTAATGGTCTATAATTTGACTTACAAGGAGATGATCAGCGGTGTGGGTCCTGGATTTGGCTAAAATAGTAGGAGGTACTTCTTTATGACAAATAATGAGACACGGGTCTCGGGGTTTTTGTGAATGGGCCTTTTTTCCGAATTCCAAGCTATTTTATGCCTAAAATGAACAATTTTCGATAAAAATGGGGTCCTTTTTTCAAGCATTTAACGGGTGGTATTTTAGCTATCTTCTCACTATATCTTTGATAACCTGTAAATTTTTTTCAAATCTACATTTTTTAATAAAACACAGCTTAAATTAAAGCTTTTTTGCCTTCTTTTATAAACTTTTCAGTCCATTTATATGACCGAAATATTCTAAAAGCTATAACTAAAGAAAGTGATCCCATTTTTATCGAAAATTGTTCATTTTAGACATAAAATAGCTCGGATTTCCGAAGAAAGGCCTATTCACAAAAATCCCGAGACACGTGTCTCATTATTTATCATAAAGGAGTACCTCCTACAGTTCTAGCCAAATCCAGTACCCACATCCCTGGCAATCTCCTTGTTAGTGTATTCCTCTGATTAATGTGCTTGTACACGTCTTGATGAGTGTGCTTTATCAATATAAGAAATATTTTTTGTCAATAGTCGCACCTATAAATGTACAAATTATGATAATACATGAACGTTTCACGTATTTATTACCAAAATATTAATTTACGAGTTCCCTGATTTTAAAGTTAATTGACATATTTTGCATCAGCTTCTATTTGTACAATTTTCTTCTTTTTGTAATTAATTTTATTTTGTATATATTTTGTGTATATTTAATTTCAAAAATTAGTGCGGACTTTTTTATAACATGGTGAAAGATCTCAGCATTTGCACAACATTTGTACTACATGTGAGCAACGTTTAGTCTAACAAAAGTTGTTTATCTCTATCGATACATACAAATGTGTACAAGTGCTGATTTTGTGCGGTATTAGTGGGCAAAGTCATTTAAAATATGAAAAATATTTTAAAATCTTTTTATGAATCTTTAGTGTGTAAGTTAAAAAACATTTATTTTCATCTCCACTATAATGACAACTTTATAGCCTGCATATGCGGAAATAAAGTAATATAGTCGAGTTTTGTACGTTTATGGTGAATTTGGTTAAAACTAACAAAATTATTATAACACATTAATACAAAATAATTTTTCAAATCTATAAATTAGCAACAATGGAGATGGGAATAAAGTACTATATGTAACACGAGACTCAAGTAGATCATTCCTTTGGGTGATCAATGTCCTCGCTTCGCTACGATCGCTTGGGCAGTGAAATCACCGCGGAAATAATCTGCGACTTTAGTCCCTTGTTACATAATGTACCTTGTTACATAATTATTATAAAATGAACTACTTTTCATACTTCAAATTATTAGTATACATTATTTTTTCTTACAAAAAAGAATGTTGTTCCTTAGCACCGTCGAATAAGAAAAAGTGATGAATTTTTACAATTCACTTGTTGTACTTTTCAAAGTATTATTGTAATTTTAGTACTAACTAAAAACGGTTGATACTTACATTTTATATAAGCGAAAAAGTTTAATTTTTGAAAAACATTTGAATACTGTTTTCGTACCGTTTTATTCGTACGTCGCGTTCAAGTAATAAAGCACACAAATAGGTACGGGCACACAAATCGGGATAAGTAATCTATATAAATTAATTATAAATAAATTTTTAAAAGCCCGTTCGGCGGAATTATTTATGGATGATTTAATTTTTGGTTGCATTAATAATATTTTGAGATAATATTACATTATCACTTATAATCGAAAATTCTAATTAAATACGTTTTACGAAGCACGATAAATCATGTTAATATTTGTATGAATTTATCAGATCATGTTAATATTTGTATGAATTTATCAGATATTTATTTTCAAGAATATTTTTATATTAAGTTATTATAATAGTCTCTGATTATAAAATATTCTAATGTTTTTTTTTATTCATTTGATATTGTAAGAACTATTGCATTTATATGTTCGTTTACTATTATTAATAAAACGTTGTTGTAATTTTGCTTAAATTTATTTTTATGAATTCTCTTGATTGTATTCAGACTTTTTCAAATAACGTATTAACTTACCCATAATGTGAATTTCTGTTCGTTGAACTATTTGAACTTTTTCTGTTGTAACGTGATCAGTTTCAATATGCTGTTTATTGTAAAAAAAGTATCACGATTATAATTTTATTTCACAATTTTTTAACATTTAAATAAAACAAAAATTTTATTTTTTACCTCAGTTGCTTCAGTAACTTCCCAAGCTCGAGGTCGGAAATCTTCAGGAGTAAAATGAGTTATTATTTCTTCAACGGTTGCATGTTGTAATTCTACCATTTTCATGAAAGCTCTGAATCCGACAGTAGCAGCAACAATACTTTCATCTGTCGTAGTTTCTTCTGTTAGAACTTGGCTTATTAATGGTCCATGTCCTTTTCTTTCCACGAGTTGTACTAAAGCATTTTGTGCATCAGGTGTCTTGAGTGCAGGAAAATTATCAGTTTTATATAAACTTTCATTAATTTCATAAACTGTAATGCCTTGACGGACTAAGTAACCAATAGTAGCTAATTCTCGAAGTGGCTGTTCACCTGGTCTAAATTCAGGAGCAGTAAACATTTCCATAATAGTTTCAACTTCACTTGCTATTTTTTCTTTTTGTTCTTTTATGATTTCTCCAACTGTTACTTCACTCACTTGTTCTTTTTGAGTTATTTTCTTATCCGGTTTTTTCTTTTTTTTCTTAATTTCGCGAATACCACTTTCTGTATGAACTTCAGATATGGAGACTGTTTCAAAAGTTTCAGATGTAATTTCGGCTCGATCAATAACAGTTTCAACTACAAAATCAGATGTAGTATCTTCGACCGTAGTTTCCGAAACAACAATTCCTTGTTGTTCTCCAATAATAGTTTCTGCTCTTTCATCTAATTTAGGAACAGTGTCGGTTCGCTTATCATCAACTTTTTTCATACTAGGTGTAGCTTCTGTGATTAATGGTTCGTGAATAGGTATAATTTTTTTCGCTCGTGAAGGCTGAATAAAAGACAAACACTATAGTTTATATAAATATTTAAAGAATTTCATATAACTTATAATATTTTTGAGTTAAAATAAAAATTAATATACATTATGAAAACAGGTAAATGGATTTCTTGTATGCCAAAATATTTATTATGTATTACCTTTTGGGATTTTTCTTCGATCATTTCAGTACTGTCAAATACTTGAGTTTCTTCAGTATCTACAATTTTCCTAAAATAAAAAGTGAAGGAATGTGTTAGAAATGGTGAAAGTTATTTTTTAAAGATTGATAACAAGTCTATATTACTTTTCTTCTGGCTGTTCTTTTGGTGTTCCTTTCTCTTTTGTAACAGATGTTTTATCTATTTTTACACGTTCAGTTTTAACCTTTTCTTTTGTTTCTTTAGCTTTCTTCAATTCCGATTTTTTCTTTTTATGTGGTTTTTCTATTGTTTCAACAGGTGTGTCTACAACTTCAATATCATCGAGTTGCTTTGGTGATTTATCAAGAGACTCTAAAAAAAAATGATATATTTCATAGTATAGTTGTATAAATTATATAGGTTTGTTTATATTTTAAATAATGAAAAATTATTTACCTTTCACATGTAATTTTGCTTTTGTTGTGGCCAATCCGATGTCACTAGTCGCTTTACAAACATAAGTTGCTGCATCATCAGGTGTTATTTCGTTTATTGTTAATGTAGTTTTCTTTTCTTGCTCAAAAACATTAACTTTAATATTATCAGTATTGAGTACAATTTTATCATTTTTAAACCAAACGACATCTAAAAGTAAATTTGTATTTTATTATAAAATGATAATAGTTGACAAAAACTACTCAAACTTATTGTAAAATTACCTGGAACAGGGTTACCGGAATACACACATTCCAACACAACAGACTGACCTTCTTGAGCATATGTATCTGTAAATTCTTGAATGAAACGTGGCACTGATTGAGTTGCTGAAAATGATAATACACTTTTTTACTATCAACTATAAAATAAAATTCATTTTTCTTTTTTCATTTTACCTGTACATACTTTTCAGTCGTTGGGTATTGAACTAATTATGTTGATTGTCAGTAATCTGTTAGCAATGAAAACATAACACACCAAGCAAAAATTAAATTTGGAAAAAGTTGCATTTTTATTCTCGTTAGGTTGTTAATAACAAAAAATACCTGACATAGTTCCTCGGTCTTCTTCGATATCTCCTCTTTGATTAATTTCTTCTTTTGTTATATTATTAGTTAAACTAAGATCACCACTACATTGACTTTCAAGCAATAAAAATTCTTGCAATTCTTCTTGACTATCTGCCGTATGAAGTTGTTGAAAATATTCTAATTCTATTTCTCTTGGCTCTAAGGAATATATTTTTGGTTCTCTCAACAATTTTAACTCTTTATTATTTCCACGAAACTTGTGGGAAATCGGAATTCTAGACTTGGGATATGTGTGATATTTTCGTTTCAATGCATATTTTTCAAAAGTATCATCAAAACTTATTGCACTTATATCGTTCTGATAATTTGTATTATTACAATATAATAATTGTTTACTTTGACTTGTGCTACTTGTTGACGTTTCACTCGCTTCTTCGATGGGGGATAAATAAAAATTACTCTGTACGTTTTTTGAGCTAAAGAAACTTTGATTTATAGAGTGTGGCGATTTATAAGTAATGTTCAAATTTTTTTCGTATTTAGTTGGTGGTATTTCTTCAAAATCTAAAGCGAATCCTTCTTTTTGTTCATTTATTTTAGAATACGGAAATTGATAAGTATTGTCATCCATATATTTCCAATCATTTTTTTTCCTTGTAATTCGTTCACTATATTTGTCCATATTTAGTTGATTCTTTTTGTGTATTCGTTTTTTTAAATTAATATGATTTAGTTTCAGGTTAGAAGATAATTTGTAATGCTTTTGTTGTCTCAAATTTAAAGTATTTAAGATACATGTTACTTTTGTCGCAGTTATCACTGGCCCCCTTTTTTTCAAAAGTTCTAGTTTGCTACTGTCTGAACTATTCCGATTGTATTGTTTAAATTTTGTATTGTTCTTCTTTATTTTGTATTGTAAATGCTTACTTTTCGAGATATTTCTAATATATTTTAGCATCTTATATTTACAATTAATTTTATCTATGTTTGGTAGAAATGGAAATATCTTTTTATGCGTATTGTCATTTTCGAATGCATTACATAATTTCTGAATCCCTGAAATTTGTTGAATACCCACATCTGTTTTCATATTGACAGTATCTTCAAGGTTCATTAAAGTTTTTACCATCCTGATAGAACTATCAAATATTGTTTCTTTGCTTTGATGTATAATTGCGTTATTTGAATAATCACTCAAAAATGCAGGCATGCGAACACACGAGCTGGAATTATTTTGATGTTTGTCATTCTTACCTCGAAGAGCTTCTTGCATTTCTTCCATTTGAGTGACCCATTCAGGCTTTCTGTACTCTTTTGTTCCAACGATACCTATGACGAAAAAAATGTATGTATTCAATGTAAGATTAAAGTATATATTGATCTTATTACAAATTGTCTCGAAATATATTAATTTATATGTCATTGCAACGTTTTCTTATTTCTGTTTGTATATTTAATACCAATATTGTTATTAATAATTTGTGTGTTATGTATTGGTTGAGAAGATATGTGTATATAGGGGTAATGGAAAAGTTTACTAGTTATTTGGAGGGCTTTCACGAAAATAGTGCTGAAAATAAGTTTATTAGTAAAGTATCTATAAAATTGAACAGTATATAATAAACATATTAAAAAAAAAATTGTGTCTACTTTTAGGAAAATAATGGGTTACCTTCTACCGATAAATAAGTAGTAGTTGTCGATACACCTAATGCATTATGTGCCTCAAATATAATTTCACCCGTGTCATCTGGATACGTTTCAGTTATCGTAAGAATCGATGTTCCATCTTCTAATTCTTCAATTTGAAATTCTTTTGACGGATGAATTTCAATACCTTGTTTGTACCATTTACCTTCAGGTTTTGGTTTTCCTTTGACTTTCACTTCCAACCTTAAACACGAAAATGAAAAAATTGCATGGCATGCTTGTGACTATGTGTTTCTTGATCATTATAATGCAACATTAAGATAGTCTTCTATCTAATGGTTCTTGAGGCCAAAATTATCTGAAAAGGTAAGTTAAAATATAATTACCATTAAAATATAATTACCATAAAACGAAGTATATCTATTACAAATATAACTTATTTCTAATACAGAGTCCCAAGAGATTGGTCTCTAAACCAGCTTTATCCAGAATTAAAAGGAGTTTTTATCAATTAAAAAAATACTTACTAACAAAAGTTTTTAATTCTAGAGCTTTATGCCATAGGTCCATGCTTTTCAAGTCATGCGCAACTTATCTCATCAAAATCCATCAACGAGCTACCAAAAAGACTTGCACACTAGCTTTTTTTTAAACGGCATACTTAATTCTGCAGAAAGCGGATTTAGAGACCAATCTCTTGGTATTATTTTGTATTAGAAATAAGTTATATTTTTAACACATCTACTTCGTTTTATGGTAATTATATTTCAATTCACCTTTTCAGGTCATTTTGGCCTCAGAAGCCATTACATAAAAGACCAACTAAAGTGATTATTGAAAAAAAAAAGTCGGCTAAACTTCAATTTATTGTTATTAGATTTAATATTAGCATCGTATTTTTCATTTTACAGTGTTCATATTTTGTATTATAGTACATGCTTTGCTAGCAATAACCAAAATCATATACGGAAAAGTCGAGGGATAGTCAGACTAGAGTGACTTCCGTGGGACCGAGTTCCGGAGATTACCATCTCAGAATATAATTATTTATCCTGTCATAAGTGCCCTGTCAATAATTACTTGCAAAATAATCCACAATAATACCTTTCTCTTAGTTTCTTCGAGTACATAACGAACTCTTCATGCAAGCTTACAATATTTTTACAGGGTTTCGGAGTCGTTGGTTTAAAATAATCCAGTGTTAGATTTTTAAAATTTAAAATGGGAACTCAATATGGTGGACTAATATCTAAAAATATTAATTTCCGAATAAACAAACAACGCATCTTATTCTATGTAACTAAGTCCATTTTTATTTGAGATTTGGAAAGAACGTGCAATTTTACTTTGAAGTCATTCTTTGGTTTTTCCCATCAAAGTTATTGACACAAAAAAAAGTCAAAGTTAAGGGCCCTTCGGTAAGGAACAAGTCAATACGCACTGAATAGCTTTCTGAGTTATAAATATATGTATTTGAAATGGTAATAGTTTTCAAAACAAATTACTTACTTTACTAAGTGGGCGTTAGAAAAAATAAATTAAAACAAAATCGATAATACTGTAGATTGAAAAAGGGAAGTTTCGTAATTTACGAAAAATTTGCTATTAATGTTATTTGTAGATACAAGTGGAGAGAGCTAATAAAGTGTTATTCAAGCGAAATCATATTACCTTGTCAATTCACCATCTTTAGAAGGAATCAACTGAGGGAGTTTTTTCACGATTTCTGGAGCAAAATCTTCAGTATCGGATTCCAATGGCGTCTCCTGTAATAGTTAAGAGAGATTATAAAACAGTTCTCACACATAATTTTAAACCAACCGAAAAGGAGAATGCCAACAATGACTTTATATAATTTTAAAACTTAAATAAAAGTGAACCTTCAGCTACCACATTTCAAAAATGAAAAAAATGTGTGCTTGTGCATGTTAACATGCGAGCAGCAGATCGATCACTAGATTACCTCCAACTCCATCTGACCGAGAACCGGGCCATCTACATGTCCAGATAAGCCAGCGTCTTTGTCTTGTTATATAGGTATATGACCGAGAAGCTCAATCTATTTGGGATCGTCGTTCTTTCTTTTTGCCACGATCACTGATAAAGGGATCGCCAGATATGCGGATCCTAGATCACTCACCGTATATTTCAGTGAGTGCATGGTGGCGCAATGTGAGTAGCTATACTTTATCGCACCGATTTTTTTTAAAGATTTACCACGCAGTTTAATAAATGTTTATGACGATGCGAACCTTGTTATAAGGAAGCCTCGTTTACTCTTCAACATAAATAACTCATTATATTAGTACACGACATATTCTGTAATCTTTTTTAATTAATTATCTGAATATAATAAACATTTGTTTGATAGTAAAATTTCTTGGGTTTTTTATTCTCAAGATCCAGAATTAATTAAATATAATATAAAAAGCATAAATAAGATTATCAATGTACTTCCTATAAAGCATCGAAATGTTTGCATCGTTATAATCATTTATTAAATTGCGTGGTAAATCCTTAGAAACAATCGGCGCGATAAAACGTAACCACTCACTTCGTGACGCCGTGCACTCACTGGAATACGTGGTGAGTGATGCCGAGGGCGTGAATATTGTCACAGCGGCTGTCTGAAGTAACGTTCCTTCAGGCGGCTGTCGTGACGCTCCGTGGTTTATGGGTACAGGCACAGGTACACACCGTACAGTCTCACTGCCTATGAGCTCTAACACTGTTTTCCGTTCGTGTGCTAAATTCTACTTCTCATGCCTGTTTATAGTGTGCAAAGTGCCCGATTCACGCTTTTTGCGCTCAATGTGTGAAGTAATCACTTCGTACGCTGAGCGCCGAAACGCACAAATTGGACACTATACACAGTATAAACAGACATGAGAAGTAAAATTTCGCACATTGACCAGGAGAGTGTTAGGGATCCAGATCACGGATTTGACTCAAACTTGAGGATATGTTTTTGGCCGTAGAAAAATAAAGAATATTAAATCCTAACGTTCGAAAAACCTCAAGTTATGAACAATTTTGGTTTTATTTTGAAATAATCTTAAAAAGAAGCCTTTTTTTAAAACAGAAACTATTTAATTTAGCAAAGTCTTGATTTTTTCAAAATAAAGCCAAAAATGACCATAACTTGAGTTTTTTGGAGCGATAGGGTCTCATATTGCAGCCTACGCCCTGTATCTACGTCCAAAAACCTATCCTAAAGTTTGAGCTGAATCCGTGATCCGGATCCCTGACACTCCTTTTGTAAGATAAGGAGGTCTTAGAATTATGAACCTTGGAGACAAAAATCACCTAAATAGTATATTACGTACCTCGGGAGGAAAAAACTTGGACAGTCTAAATTATAAAAATTAAAAGATATAGTGTAAAATATTTTATTACCTTAGGAGACAGAAGGTCCTCTTCTGATCCGCTTTGACCAGTGATAAGTGACGTTGCAATTGCTGAAGACTCTATTTCTGAGTCTGGTACATACTCATATGCTGTAATTAGTAAACAAATACTTGATTTATTTAATACAAAATGAAAACGTATTTGAGTATTTCTCTAGAACTTTTAACTTTTAGCTAAATAGAAAGTTCATAATTTAATGTTGAGGCACATTCACAAAACTAATTTTTTTCTATTCTAGGTACCCCAAATAACAATAAAAAGGGTGGGTAACTCATTTTTAACCGCAGTTTTTTAATATTGTATGCTTATGTATGTACGAGTAAGCGTGGGTCAATGCATGTAAAACTGCCTTACAATCACTGTCTTTTTTGATTTTTTTTTTTAAATAAATCCAAATTTCGTTAGACACTCCGTGAATTTTTTCAAGAAAACCTGTCTAGTAAAAAAAAGACATACCTACATTAGAGGTGCTTTAGAAGATCATAATTCACTTTCTATAAGAGGCACACTTATAACCAAAGTCACATTTTGTTCTTCTTTTCAAAACGAGTAATTTACGCCCCAGAAAATTAAAAAAACGCAAAAGTTATTTTTTTGAATCGACAAAGTTTATTTTTTATTTTTACCAAAAAACGTGTCGCAGAGACAATGCTATGTACTTTTTTTAAAGGTAGGCACATTCGATCAGACAACATATTCTCGAATATTTAACAAGGGATGATTGCGTAAAAAAGTTGAAAAGAATTTATAAAAGTTATTTTTGTAATTGACGTAAAAAGGATGAAAATTTCCTATAGTATGCAGGCAAAATCTCTAAATTTAGGCCTTTTCCGATCGCCTATGAGCTTATCCTTGTTTAAAAATGAGATCTATGTAGTGGAACATGTTACTGGAATTGAATTTTATAAATATTTGCTTGACTTAGATAATTAAATATCTGAGAACCATAAGATATGTTACAGTACTGTAAAAGTTAAAAGTTCTAGAAAATTGCTTGTTTTTTATATCTCTAAATATCTTCCTTAATAGATCTCTTTTTAAAGAGATTCTCCAGAGATTATTCCTTTAATCGACGAAAATGTAATTCTACGACACCTCTTCGCATAACCTACGTATTAAAAGCCCAAAATTTAAGAATTTATATTTTAGAAACGGTACCACTGAGGTCTCCCAAATTTGAACAACCAGTAAAAAATAACTCTTAATCTACAGTTAAAATTTCAGAAATATTCCACCGAGCACAGTTTACTTAAGAACTATCTTAAATCTAGCCTATTACACGAAGAGTTTAATTCTACTCTAATTTTAATTAAAATATTAATCAACTAATTTGACTTCAGAACTTTAACTTATAGTACTGAATTAGTGTGTGATATATACGAATATATAATATATTTATATGTATGCTAACAATATACTGTACCTTCAACAACGAGTGACGTAGTGCATATGGCTTCTCCAACTTGATTGATAGCTTGACAAGTATATTCGCCAGCATCTTCTGGAAATACTTCGCTAATTGCTAAACTGCAAACACCTTCAGAATCTTGTAAAATAGTGATTTGTTTTCCTTCTTTAATTGGCTTTTTGTCATGATACCATTCAACCTTCGGAGTTGGTTTTCCTTGAACGACACATGTCATACTCACAGTTTCACCGTCCATGACGCGAACTGGGGATAATCTTTTTACAAAAGTAGGCGAAACAAGTTCAACTGTTTCTTCCCATGGTATATTTTGCAAATTTATGGTGGCAGTACTAGTAACTGATCCTGCTACATTTTCAGCACGACATGTGTAAGTTCCAGCATATTCTGGTTTCACTTCTTTAATGAGAAGTACAGATCTATTTTCTTTTACAACTATACGTATTTCGTGTGATGTCTGAAAATATTAATATAATTTATATTGCGAAAAATGAAATGCCTCACATTCTATAATATTTGAAATCAGTAGTGAATAGTATAATTTGAATCTAATTTATTTGAATAATATTTCATAATTAAAATACATTTAATAGCATATGAAATGCTATTCGTTACTTTAAAAATAGGAGTAATCTAAACATTCTAATATTGTAGGTATACCGCTTTTAAAATATTATTTATTTCTGACATTATTGAAAATACCTGCTTTTTAAAAGAAAATAAAATTGTTTTTCACAATTAAATTTTCAATTACTACTAAGTAAAATCTCATTAAAATAAAATTTCCATTTTTCAATCATTAATTTGTGGAAACAATTTTAAATACTGTTTCGATAATTTAATTGGTGACTTTACAGTACAAGAATTAGTATTCTGATTTCTATAAGTTATACTAGAGTTTTATTATTTCAAAATTATTTATTTATGATTTTAATTATGAAAAAAAGTTTTATTATACATTGCACTTTTTAAATTAATTCATATACATTGCTATTGAAAAGAGCGATTTCTAAAACGTCTAGTATGGGAGCGTGATCCAGAAAATTTCGTTATTTTGGAATACGATCAATTGGTAATTGGTTTCAATTGGTTAATATGCATTATATTGATCTGTGTTTCCTTGATAAATTTATAATACTTAATTACTTTGAAAAATTGTATCATATACTCCAAAAACATTACACCCTAATATAAAAGGGATTTTTACAAAATATTACATTTTAAGCTTCTGCAGTCTACGATACAGGGTGATCCAGATAAAGTGGTAACAAACATATACCATTTTAATTATGGCGATTGGAATTGATTGTTGAAACTGACCAATAAGTCCTCCCTTTTAGCCCGCAGAGAAGACGATGCATAGGCATGTATTATACATGCGAAGCCGTGGCGTACGCCGAGCAAGCCGCCGGTATATGAAACTGAATTGTCAGGAACTTTTGCTTTTATGGTACTTTTTTAAAAGTAATTTATAGCTGCTATCAGCGTTGCGTGGGAAGCATATAAATGGGACCGGGTGTAAAAGCTTCAATTTTTACGTAGAAAAACAGTCCTATTAACGACATTAGTGTGTCACGAATGCCCAATTCGGAGCATGTAAAAAACTCAATTTTTGAAAAGTTGATCTTTTTAGACAGTTTTTTACGTGCTCCGAATTGGGCATTCGTGGCACACTAATATTGTTTACAAGACTGTTTTTCTACGTAAAAATTGAAGTTTTTACACCCTGTCTCGTAATGTGCTTCGCACGCACCATTAATAGCAGCAATAAATTACCTTAAAAAACAAGTGACATAAAAATAAAAGTTCCTGAGAATTCCCCATATGTTTGTTACCACTTTATCTAAATCAGCTTGCATACTACTCTTCTCTAATTTATTTTTATAAAAATTTCTTATTGTTACATGAATAATAATCAAAAAGGAATTCTCGGTTTTTAATGGTGTATTATGGTTATGAGAAAAATAAAATTGGATTTGATGTATAATTTTACTTTAATTTAAGAATTATATGCTTTAATGATAAGCGAATAAAACAGAAAGCCATCATACAAACTTGGTAGTTTTTGTTTTATTATTTAAAATTTTAATTGTCTGCGATAATTAATTGTTAAGAAAATATAAACATTATTTTTTACGTATCATAATGCAGTATGTCAATTTATTAATTTTTTAACCTATCAAAGATAATGATCTGATAAAGATAGGATACTGTTCGATGTATCCATTGATGGGATCAGTGACTTTTCGCACGTTTTGCATTTTATATATTTGTAACGGAGTTTTTGTAAAAAAACGAATTTAGCAAGAAAATGCCTGTGCTGAAAAGGTTAAATAGCATAATAGTTTATTGAATAATAATATAGAATAATTACTTCAATCGGTCGACTTTCATAAAACCATTGAAAAGATGCTGTTGGATAAGATTCAACAGTGGTTTCCAGTATGACAACTTCTCCTTCAGCAACTATTTGTGGTTGTATAGGTTGAATGAACCTTGGTGCTTTAGCTTCGTCTATTTTATCTTCCTTTTCCTTGATAGATACTGAACCAGAACTTCTAGCTTCTCCGATAGTATTTTGTACGCGAATTTCATATTTTCCTGCATCTTTTTTCTTAACATTTGGTATATGAAGTTCTGCTACATTTTCAAAAGTTTTAATAATTTTATCATTAGAAGGAGTTATTTCAATATTGTTTCTAAACCATTTAACATCGGGTTGCGAATCACTTTCAAACTCTGCATTAAGAATTAACGGTTGTCCACTCTGTGCTACTACAGCTGGTAAAGGTCGCGTAATCTTGGGAGCATAAAGAACTTCTGGTTTTGAGATAATGGCTGTATTGCTTATAACAAGATTAGCTCTACATTCAGCTCTGCCAAATTTATTGATTGCTCGAACACGATAAATAGTTTCATCTTCTGGAGTTGGTTCTAATATTTTAAGTTTTGCTTCACCGGTTGTAGGTTCAAAGATTATTTCAGTTTTGCCTTTCTTAGATTTAATTTCAATATCATTTCGGTACCATTTAATTTCTGGTATTGGATTTCCATCAACTATACATTCCAATACTGCTGGTTTGTCCTCTTCTACCATTAAGGGTTTTATCGGATTGATAAAATGAGGAGCAATGCCTTCTTCCTCTTTTTCTGAAACATTATTATTATTAACAATAATTATTAGGAAATTCTAGTTTATGGAGTAAATGAAAAATCTTAAATGAGCATTTGTTAGCTGATTTTTGCGACCACGAGGTTCTAAGTATTTTAATTTTAATCTTACATACATTTATATAAACAAATAGGCTACATTTTTTACAAAATTGATCAATGAGAGCGCTAATAAAAGCGTTCCATTCAATTTAAGATTTATCGCGTTGGTACGCATTTAATATTTGTTTATGTAGAATAAGTTATATTGCATACAAGGTTTAAAAAATAAAGGTTCACTAGCTACAGCGACAAACAATCTGAAAGTATCTTTGTTAATAATTTTCTGAGGATCTTGATATTCAATCAAGACATATTTAAATAAAATAATTTTTTTAACACGAGTATGAAATAAGCTTTTTCTGTGCCTGTAAGTTGAGTAGAACATCATGCATTTTGAGCGTGCTTCGAAAAAGCGAATAATAATTATTTCCGGCTGTTGCGGGAATAATATTTATTAACTGTGATGTGCACGACTCGAAATGACCAATCACCTGCTCAACTTCCGTGCACAAAAAAGGATTTTTCTCCACACGGCGCGTAAAGTGCGTACTGTACGCCCGAAAGACAGCCTACGCATTTTACGCTCCTCTTGGAGAAAAGTAGTATATGCACCACGGGAGTAAGTAAAGAATCCCTCAGATCGCATATTTGTCACCCTTCGGCTCGGGTGACAATTATATGCGATCTGGGACATTCTTTACTTTTACTCCCTAGATGCATAATGTACTATATCCCGTTCTCATTAAAATACTAAGGTGGGTAACACTGGAAGACAAGCTATTTGAGATTCAGGTGAGGTGTTTTCAAAGCTCGTCTCTGTCTCGTGCTAAACATCTTACGCTCGCTTAAAATAGCTTATTTTCTCCCCTTGTTGCACAATGTGCTATCATTCTTGACTCCACTGTAATGGCCACTTTATTGATCTCAAAAAAGAGGAAAAAGTAGTATTTGATTCCCTCTTATACTTTATTACCGCAAAAATAATTTTTTAATCCCTCAGGCTTCCTCTCTTATTTTCCATTTGTTTCGTTAATCCCAATTTCTAAGTCAATAAAGTGGCCTCAGTCGTGTAGGGAATAGAGTTCTATTGCAACATAAGAGTAAAATCACTTATTCACTCAAGTGATCACTGCCCTTGTTGCAACTATCAGTTAAGTGAAAATTTAAGTTATAAAAAGTTTCAAATGGCAAGGAAAGAAAAAGAATAGTAATTAAATTTACTACCAAATATGATGAGATTAACAGTTGACGTTGCCACTCCTGCAGGATTGGAAGCTTTACATGTATACATTCCAATATCTTCTTCGTCAACATTTACTATTTCTAATGTTGCAGTTGTTTGGGATTCAACCATTGCATATTTTTCATTTGCATATAATTCTTGTTCGTTTTTAAACCAACTAATTTTAGGAATAGGATTGCCAACAACAGTACAAGTAAACTTAGCAGGTTTGTTCGGTTCGATTACAAGTGGCTGCAATTTTTGGATAAATCGAGGAGCAACAGTCTTATCTTTATCCAATATTGATATATCAACTTGAGTTTTAGTTTTATGTTTTGGCTTCTTTTTAATAGCTTTGTCATCTTCAGGTGATATTGTCTCTATTTCTTCAATTTCAACTGAAGATTCATCAATTGGAAGAACGCTGACTTTATCTTCAAATTCGACGATTTTTTTCGATCGCTTCTCTTTTTTCCACGATTTAGTAGATATCTCATCAACTTCTGAAATTTCATGTTCATCTACCACAACCTGTTCAAAAGATAACTCTTTCGTTTCCACTAGAGGGATTTCTTCTGGCATTTCCTCTTCAACAGTCAGATCAGCTACAGTTTTTTCTGGAAATTCTACTTTTGGAGTCTCTTTATCCTTTGGCTTCTTTTTATCTCGCCTCCAGGACACTGCAGTTTCCTTTGCCGCTTCTTCTTCGACGATATCTTGATCTTTCGTAACCAATTCAACCACTTTTTCTTGTACATCTTTTTGTACTTTTGTTACGACTTCTTTAGTCACTGGTTTCAACGATACACCTTCCTTTTCTTCAATCTCTTGAGGTGTTCTTTTCACTGGTTTCAACGCCACCTCTTCAGGTTTCTGTTCTTCCTCGGGACGCTGTGCCCTCTTAGTGGGCTTTAGAACGACTGACTCTACTTGTTCAGGTTTTTCTTCTATTGGCTGTACTTTCTTCGGTGTC
>JAPYZO010000830.1:0-21834 GCA_030522905.1 Torymus flavipes | reverse complement strand
AGAGAATAAAAAAAAAAGTCACAACCCACACTCGCCATCACCGCCTCGGCACGCGAAAAGCTGTCTCCCCACGATTTTGCGTTCAAACGTTCGTGATCGCGCGCGTGTCCGCGAGACGTGGCAACGTCGCGTCTTCGCTGACGAGAAGAATATTCCAGTTGTTGTGCCCGACTCTCCTGCCCCCCCTCCTCCCCGCCACGCAACTGCGTTGCAAAGACACATCACGCACAGAGCAGTGCTGACGACGACGTGTGACCGCGAGCAACAACGCGCATTATTCCCGAGAAGCAAGCAAGTATAGCAAGCGTTAGGCATCTCTCTCCGTATCTATCGACGCGAGAGAAAGAGAAGGAGAGACAAGTGGCCAATGGCCGAGGCTCCCAGCATTGTTATTTGACGGGAGGATCGCAGCGCAATAGAGCAAGAAGCCAGAGAGCGCGCGAGCGAGGCACAGTAGTAGCACAGCAAGCGATCGCGCGTACGAGAAGCTAGCCTTCTATGCCAGTGTGTATAAAGGTTGCTTCGCAGGCATAACCCCCCCGGCGACACCCACACTTACGACGATAAGCACGCGACGACTGATTATATAGTTGAAGAAGCAGTATACCACTATACGCCATGAAGTTCAGCGGTTCGGTCCTCCTGTTCTTGGTCGCCCTCGTCGGCAGCTGCGCCGCCGACAATCTCAAGTGTGAGTATATGTATATAAACGTATGCGTCGCGTCGTCTGTGCACGCGCGTGTGTGCGCGGATACGCAGTTATTATTTTGTGCTGCGCGTGTTGATGATGCGCTTTACTTACCGGGGGTTTTTCCGCGGATGAGTAGTTGCGAGCGCGCACGCACGCGACCTTGGCCGTTGGTACAAAGCTTTTGATGGATTGATAAGGGGAAGTTGACCAATAACGATTAGGTGTATACTTGCGATCGTGAGAGTGCTCGGTCGACGGCGATCCCAATTCTATCAATTGAGTTTAGGGACCGTCGCTGACCGCCTTTGATATACGAGAGCATTGTGCGAAGAGACCAGACTCTTCCTTTCTCATAATGGTTAATAGGAATTTTTTGCTAGGAGATGGCTTTTGTTTGCCACAAGCGATGGTAATTCTGATGTAAGTAGATGGGATGAATGGCTTAAGAGTTCATTGTTTCGCTGCTGCTGGCAGAGTATAAACAATGAATAAGCATATTTGGTTTTCATAATTTTTCTTAACCTGTTACCCAGTATTAACAGGGGATGTTTTATTGAAATATGTGATGGGAAATGACTGAATGTCATTGTTTACTTTTTATCAAAACAAAGGTTAGGTTTCTAACAGTATCGTGGCAATAAGCAGTTGAAAATATGCAATAATGTACAAATAACTTGTTACCCATTGCATCAGCTGTTATTAAGCCTTTGTCCACTTAAGTCAAATGCAAATGATAAGGTAAGATTAAAAATTGTCGAGGAAACTTGTATTACGCGTCAATTGGAAACAAAGAAGTCACAGTATCGCTAACAATGGGTTTAAGAATAACTGTATTGATTCCATTTAACCGACTCAATAAAGCTAAAATTGTAATCTAAAAGTGTAAAAGATATTGGAAACTATAGCAATGATTATCAAATACTGACAATGAGAACAAAGGTTTGTTTCCACCAATAGATCAACTCTGGTATAGAAATATTGTTTGCTAATAAAATGGCTATTCAGTAACTATAGGAATGTTCCTTTTGGCATGCATTCTGCAATCCATCTGATGGTCATGCAATGTCTATGTAATTTTACGCAGTCGAATAACACTGAAGTCATCTTAGTGAATAAACTAGACTGATGTATAATAAAAATTGATTTCCCGGATTTCATTATAATTATCTTTTGATAAGGAAAATTATATTGCTTTGATACTATTCATCAATTGCTGATTCACAACTTAAATCAACGTCCTTAGTAAATATTTAAATTATTTCCAAGAATTAATTTTATATGATATAATTTTTTATATGTAATCTTATTAAATCATTATTGAAAATTTGATGTCACGATTTATTACAAAAAAATACATTATTTGCCTGGTATTCTATGATCTTATTAAATTAATTTTTACTTGTTCTAATCATTTTATTAAAGTATGTAGGAAATTAATAAATTGGATTGCAGAGTTATCATTGAGCAAATTTTTATCTCTGCATGTATCAGATATTGTATCAAAGAATAATAAAAAACTTGAAACAAAATAATTTAGACATTTTAAAACCAATGTCCACCTTATCTTTATCTACTACTGATAATATCATAGTATGCTTACAGTCACGTAAAATCTCTTTTGATAAAATGGGATGCTTAGAAAATCACGTATTTAATTTTTAGACATTATATATGATAAATTATCTCTAATTCAGATATACGTGTTTGAAGTGACCATCACTGTTTGACACCAAAATGCTCTTGTACTGGCAAGAGTGACTGTTCCTGTTTTGCAATGATAAATTTCTGATAATTTTACTCTGATTATATGAATAGAAAGGCAAATGCATCATCATGTGCAAACTTTGCAGCTGCGGAAACACTCATAAATAATAATTATTATACTATTTCTTTTATTTAATAGAACAAAGGATTTTTAAATTGAATAGATGTATTAATAATGTTAATGTTAAATTTTAGGTACCATTAAGCCTGCTGATGTTCCATCAGGATGGCGGGACATGGTGAGTCCTTGCATAAGGATTCTTGAAGCACAAGTAAAAACTGAAATTGAGGCAGCAATGACATACCTTGCTATGGTAAGATTAAAATTTTTGTTTGTACTTTCTGGAAAATAGAAATTAATACTTTAAGTAAATTCTTTTGCTTTCTTTTAAAATTTTATTTTAAAATAAAATTTCTGTTGTTTATACCTGAGTTAAGTAGCAAGTATATCAGCACAATTAAGTCCCTTTCAGTTTGCATAACAAAGAATTAAGATAATGAGTAATTAGGATATTTCTTATTTTATATAAAATAAATAACATCGCATAGCAGCATTAATTTTTATTTTACTTTTTTTTATTATACAGTATCTATGTTTATAAATAAATGCTTTATTGACAAAATAAACTATTATAAATATTTTAGTAACACCTATGTTATAAACTGAAACTCTGGCACAGATCTTAAAATTGTACATATATTAGTTTTCATTTCAGACTTTACTGACAAAACAAACTGAATTAAATTTTTAATTTGTTTCAAAGTTTTCATGAATAACTTTCCCAAGTATTTTTCTCAAATGAATCGTCTATTAATTGAGAAATGCAAATATGATACAAAAAATATTCCAAGAAATAAATTGATTTTGAAATCTTTGAAAGTAAAAATATTCATCATACACTTGGCAGCTATTCATTTATCTTTCTAGAAATTCTATTTTTTACTTTTTAGTATGCTTAAAGAGCAGTTTGTAAATAGTTCTAAACTAAAATAATATTTTATTTTTCTAATGAATAAAAAGAAAATTTATTTTAATTTGATTAATTCACTATATTTCTATTTACCAAAAATATCATGTATATGTCTGTGGCTTCCCGGAAAAATCACGTAAGTGACGTGTTTTTCAAAATAGATTTTATGCTTTATTTTTTATCTTCGAACAGTTCTCTATCAAGTAATAGTGACAGAAATTATGAAAGTGCACTTGTGTTGTCTTAAACCAACACAAGGATAAACGCTGTAACTCCATTTTTTCCAACATTTTCAAAGAATAACCACGTATCTCTATTTAAAAATAAATAACTTCCGGAAAAACCACATAACTCCACATTTTTTTAACGACATAACACCCGAAAAGCCATATAACTCCACTTTTCCTATAAGAGAAACGGACATTTCTTATTCTTATAAGTGTACCCATAGCAAAATAAGTGTATTAGATAGAGTGTATCTTTTTGCTCCTACAAGCTCCTGTGAGCGATAGTTCACATTTATCATGTATAGTTATCGAAAAAACAATATAATTGCAATTAAGACCGGAAAACCCACGTAACTTCATTGAAATTTTCGTTTATTCCTGGAATAACCACGTAAGTGAAAGTCGTTTTCAAAGACATGATCGCTATTTGGTCTAGTTACTATCGTAAAAAATATGTTATTTAGATTAGTATTCATTAGTATTCACAGTTGCAGTGTTGCATTCAATCTCATTTGTCTTGATTCAACCGATACGAAACTAAAAACTTGATTTACTCGAAATAATGAAAAGTGGAGACAAGTGGTTATTCCTTGAAGCCACGGATGTAAGCTAAATAATATCCTGTACCCCCTAACAACCGAAAAATTTCAAACATGGAACAGCGAGACTTCAACGTATCCAATTGTCATTTCAGGGCGCCCACTTTGCGCGCGACTCGATCAACCGTCCGGGCTTCAGCAAGTTATTCCTGGAGAGCGCCAGCGAGGAGCGTGAGCACGCGATTAAGGTAATCGAGTACCTGCTGATGCGTGGTCAACTGACCAGCGACGTGAGCAAACTGCTCAAGTTCCCGTTGAAGCCGATACGCGAGGAATGGCTTAGCGGTCTCGAGGCACTCCAGGACGCCCTGAACCTCGAGTCGCAGGTCACCCGCAGCATTCGGGAAATCATTATGACTTGCGAAACGCCCAAGGACAGCTCTTTCAACGACTATCACGTGAGTGCCCCGCCATTCATTCTCTCTCTCTTTCACTGTGAATTATCTCGATACAATGTCGAGAAATGTCCGCCGATAAAGTAGCACGCATGCGGATGGGAAGACGGAGCTTGGTTAATATTCTGGAACTTCATTTTGCATTTTCTTAAACAAATCTTGGATTGATTAAATAATATAATTATGATAATTTAGAATAATTAGTAAATTTGTTTGAATTACAAATTTTGATTTACAAATAATACGTTTTCTGATTCATTATAAAACTTTTTTCTTCACATATTAAACACATAAAAATTTTACATGTGTTTTCGTTTTTCAGTTGGTTGACTACCTGACTGGAGACTTTTTGGATGAACAGTACAAGGGACAGCGAGATCTTGCCGGAAAGATCTCGACATTGGGCAAAATGATGGCATCACATGGAGCTTTGGGAGAATTCTTGTTTGACAAGAAACTCTTGAACGGAGAGCTGTAGAAGTGCTGTTTTATTTTTTAAGATATAAAAGAACAAAATATACATTATGTAATTATTTAGTTATTAAGGTATAGAACAACACCTCTTTTGTGAACAAATAGTATACTCTTATTTTTCATTTTTTGGTAAATTTTTTTATAAACCGCGTTATTGTCCATAATCTGGTCAAAATGTACTGTAATTATAAGTCGGTTATTGTATAAAGAACATTTTATATATATAGTTTGTTATTCTGTAATAAAAGTGTTATCTATACCAATTATGTGAATAAAAGATTAAAAAATTATCTAATAAAATTTTTTTTTATTTTCATAATTTTTCTTGCTTAACGCGTTACCGAGTAGTTATTATTTTATTATTTTTCAGTTATTGGTGAATTGTTTTATAAACAGCGTTATTGCCCATAATCTGATCATCATGTTACTGTACAAGTACTCCCAGTCGAAGAGATACTTCGCTAGTTTTTAAAATCACAAATTTAAAATCTGATGAAAATTTAAATTCGAAATTGAGAAAGATAAGAAGAAAATACAGTGTCGACAAGTGTACCTATAATACAATTGAAAGCGTTCTCAAAACCTAAAAATTAAGTAGAATAACGAAAAATTCGATGTAGGCATTCTGTAATTTCCTGTTTCACATCTAAAAGGTAGTTTAGCTATGGATGTCATAACATTAAAAACACTAACATTATAAACAGAAAATGCATATGAAATAAAGAGTTTATTGTTATTTAGGGTGGACAAGCAAAATATGAGACAATGAAAAAAATCAAGACGTATTTTAAATTATGTAACAGTTATAGTTTTATTATGCAGACTCGCCGATAATTTTTCTTCAAAATCAGATTAGTTTTACAAAACAGTTTCACATTCATACCATACTGTACATCATTTCATTTTTAATTTATTTTACTATCGAAAATGGCATAGCCACGGAATCATTCAATGTGTTGTTTTACATTATACATTATTTTATCCGTCGTAAATTGTTCAATATAGAACTTTACTATCATACATTCCATAATTATGTCTTTATTCATGATTTACTTTAATTAATATTGAAAAGACCCAGCCACGCACGTGAAAAATACGAATGTGTAAAATTATAGAAATTTGTGGTTTTGAGAAATCTTTCTTTTCAAGAGAAATTTTACTTTATAACTTTTATTTCATTCATGATAAAATTATATATCAATTCAATACTTTCAGGCATTTTCTCAAAAAGAAAGAAAAAATTAATTTCAATCTATCATAGTTAATACAAGGATAATATCCTACACGATATTTTAGTTTATTTTTTTTAATGTAGATAACATCGAGTGCCCTTGATACTTTCTGCACCATTAATTAGATTTTTAAGAATCATGCAGAGCCGATCAATGGATCGTAACAGCGCATAAAATATACTGAAGTCCGTTTTAATCTGGAAATTCGACAAATCCATTCTCATCGTTACAGATTTGCATGTTCTCAGTTGGACCCGGCAATAAGTTTAATCACAAAAACGTCACTTTCAAAAAATTGTAGTGCGGTATTTTTTATTTAGGAACAAATGCTTCCTTGGTTATTGGCAGTGTATCGCTCCTTAATGGAAGAAAAAAATGCACAAATGTTTAAAATTTATAGAATTCATTTGGTCGTGTATGCAGAGCAAAAAGTTCTGTCACTTGCTTTTAATTTGCAGTCGAATTTTAGGAATGTCATGAATCGTGTGTGATTAATTTGCTCTCAAATATTTTTTATTATCTCACCAATTTTAAATTCAAATCCTGTTTGACTCTATTCAATCTATCAATTAATCAAGTCATATTCAGCTTAGTCACTAGTGCTAACTTATTCAGACTTTTATTGTTAAAAACTGATTTGATTTTAAAATACATAAATATAATTTTACAAATTTTAGTTACAAGTTTATTTGAATATTTTCAATATTATACTTTTTAATAAAAAAATTTATTAGTTTAAATGTGGCAGCATAAATATTAGTTTCTTTTAAGGGGTAGAATTTAAAATTGGTAAGTTTACATTTGGAAAAATGTTGTTAACATTATGTTTGTCTTTAGGTCGATTATGAAATATATCAAGAAAAATATCATTTTTTAATTCGGAATCGTTAAACCGTAGTGACACTTTATGAAAACTGAGCAATATCATATAGTACACTTTTTAAACTTTTTAAAATATCTATAGTTTTTTTATATATTATATGCGCGAAAGAACAAATAAGAATCAATGAAAAAGAAAAGAGTTTTGAACAAAATTTGTTTGGCAATCAGCATTTTAATAGAACTTGCTTGTGTGAATATCACAATTCACCAATAACTCTGAAAAATCATATACTGTAAAAATGGAAGCCATAAATCTTTTTTTTTCCACTTCTATAATCTATTTACGTGAGCCATGTAGTAAAAAAATTATAAACCAGTGTGTCTTATTTACAATACTTCAAAAAAAATATAAAAAAATAAAGGCATAATTATTATTTAATAAAAAAGCAAAAATAGATCTGATGTATTAAATAAACGTATACGTATTCACAAAAAATGAATTTCATTCCTTTAAACATTCAAATGTAATAAGATATTTATAAATAATTGACTTTAACGCGCAAATATCTATCTACACGACAATCCATATAATGCAAAGTTTTCAGAATATGGTATTGCTCAGTTTTGTGTAGTCAAAAATTGATATTCAGCATGCCTTTCAATAGGAAAGAACAGTTACATTTTCGTCACAGTAACTTTAGTTTTGTCATTGCCCTTTTCAAATGGTGTGCACCAATATATCGCCTTTGACAATGTAAAATACCTGAACGGCAGAAGAAGTATCAAGGACCGCGAAAATTTAAAAAAATATTCGCGTGAAGACAGGCAGAGAGAAAGGGACATTTTACATTATACCGTGTTACTTCGCGCTCACCAGCTATTTATAATTATGTATATGTAATATACTGAAATTGTACTTCTCTCTTCCAGTGCTTAATTAATATCGATAGCAATAATGCGCCGAACCGAGGGATAAGAGGAAAAATAAAAACAGTTAAATAACGGCGTTTCATTCAACTTCCGAATTGGCCTTGCTGAGTTGTCGGCTGCTGCCCGTCGACTGGGGCATGTCCTTCTCACTGCCGTTGGCGCTCGAATCGGAGTATTGACTGAACTCTGGCATCGGCGGCGTCTTAATACCGTCCGTCTTGGGGATGAAGGTCGTCCACTCGTTCGTGTGGATGTCCAGGTACTCGATCGAGTTCAAGAAGTTCTTGCCGGAAAAGCCTCCGACAGCGTATAGTCTGCAAAAGCAATCGCATTGATGCTTATTGACAGAGTGTCAGGTGAAATGTCTACATAAGCGCTGCTATAGTTCGCCGAATGAAAAATTTCTTAACCACAATGATAATGTGTGTACATACACGATATTTGAGAATATTGATTCCCTTGTAGAAATCTGCTAGTGCAGGCATATGAGATAATGATACGTAAGTTTGCAAAAGAATCATTTTTCGAAAATTTTTGTTTTTATACCAGAGTAAGTAGATATTTTATAGATACTGTATTTGAAGATAGTTTATTTTGATAACACTAGAATATTATAGCCTTTTACTTTCTTGTGAAATAATAACTTAAGATTTTAGCTCTTATTTCACATTGAAGCTATATAATAATTACAATCATCTTACAATAAGCTCATTGTATCTACTTTTTCCACAATAAAGCAAAAGGAAAAATTTCAATCTCCGGATCAAACCTCACAAAGCCTTAAAAATGGTCAACAAACTTCGTCCAAAAAATTTTGCTCACCTATCACCGACCACGGCCACGGCGACGTTCGCACGAGGTGTGGACATGTTGGGCCCCGGTATCCAGACTTGTTCTGACGGATCAAAAACCTCAGTGCTGGTAAGACTGTGTGTGCCGGTGGATCCACCAACGGCGTAGATTCGACCCTGGAAGACAGCGACTCCGCAACCGCGGCGAGCGGTTATCAGGGGCGGGCCCATGCTCCAGGTGTTCGCCTCCGGGTCGTAGATCTCCACGGAGTTGAGACAGTTCCAAGAGTCGCAGCCGCCCACCGCGTACACCTTGTTTTCATACGCGCAGACACCGGCTTGGTAGCGACCAATTTTCAGCGGCTCGATGTTTGACCATGCTCCCGTCTCCGGGTCGAATATGTCGCATTGCCGTATACCAGCCTGCAATGTGTTAATAATTTTGAATTGAGTTTTATAATGAGAAAAGTAGAATTTTTTTTAATAGGATTACGCTTAACTTACAAAATTAGTTAGTATCTAAATATATTTTAAATAGCTTTACTTAAAAGTTTTTCATTTGCATCAAATATCATTATGTCATTTGAATTACAGTTAAGTGATCATGTAAAAGAGTTGACATAATTTTCTTAAAACTGTATGCATGGAAATTCTTTTATTTCGCAAAAACTAGCACGATTATAGATTAGAGCAATGAGATTAGAAAACTAGGTGAAGCTCTATTGATGCAGGATCAAAATTTACAGCATAGGATTACAATAAAATCGGCTTTGCTAAAGGTAAAGCATGACTTGAATTACGTAACATTTACAGAAGCGCCTTAGAAATTCAACAGTAAGATTTTGCTCCCAAGGAAAATTATTTCGTCAGAAATATTCCTTTCGTCACATTGTACTAAAATGCTTTTTTTTATAACTATATCAACCAACCTGTCCGTTCCATCCACCGATGCAATAAATCTTCGAGCCCAACGCGCACACGCCGGAATTCGACCTTGCCAGTGGCAGACTAGCAATTGTCTTCCACTTGATGCTCTCGGGATCGAGTACCTCGACCGTCGCCAACTCGGTAGAGCCGTTAGAACCGCCAATGGCGTACACCCTGCCGTTGACCACGGCAATGCCGAAGCGTCCACGCGCCTCGCGCATAGCAGCCAGTACTTCCCACGTGTTCGTCTCTGGCACGTATTTGTCGACGGTCTTGAGGCATTCGACGCGGTCGTAACCACCGCAGACAAGGAGTGTGCCGTTGAGCTCGGCACAGCCGACAGAGCACTTTCCCTCCTTCATCGTCGGCAGGGCGCAGTAGAGGTCGGGCTCACTGCTCGAGCTGCGCTGGTCGTCTGGTATGCGGCAGGCGTTCTCCTGGCCAGCGGCAGGCGACAACGGTATGTTTAGTCGCAGAGACACGGAGAGCTTGGCCAGGCGGCCGTTCAGCGTCACGATAGCCAGGAATGTGTGTTCTGTGAATTGGTTGAAATAAGATTCGTTTTTTAGTCGGGTTTCTATCGGTGGGATGGTTTTTGAAATTGAGATGCATTTCGCATCGGTAAAAAGCGTACCGCTTTGGTGATGGCAGAACTACATTTGCTAACGATCCTTAAAAAAAGTCTTATAAAAAAGTAATATTCCTAACCATATCAGACACTAGAATAGTGCCGTGAATAAAAAATTCAACGAACGACTTAAATAAGAAGGAAAAATATAGCTTTTGTCCTCTTACCTCCCACTTTGCTAACGCCTATCATGTTCCAATCTGGTTCGAGCAGCTCCTCGAGACTGTCCTCCGCGTTCTTGTTGTAGATTAGTACCCTGGGTTTGGCAGGCTGGAGGATGCCTTTCCTCCGGTTTTTATTTTGCGCCTGCGTTTTGAGCGACAACTTCTTGTAGTCCTGAACGATGTCGGTGTCGCTAATGTCGCCCGAGGGCAGATCCGTGCAGTCCTGCAGGCTGTTGTCGAGGGCGAGATAGAGCAGATAGGTCTTCTCGACGAGCTGCTCGGCAGTCGCGCTGTCCTGGTCGCTGAGGAAGCGCTTGATCCAGTCGAGGACGAGGCAGCAGAGACTCGAGCCGTTGACCAGGCTCATCTCCTGGCTGGTCTGGTAGAGCACCTCGATTTTGACACTCGGCAGGAAGGACAGGGCCGGACTGCCGCAGACAGCTTCGAACTGTAGGTTGGGAGCAAGAGCGAGGACCGGTCAAGAGACGCTCCACTCTCTCGTGTTCTCGAGCGGCGCGTTTATAGAGGTGCCGCTCTTTTTTTTCTTATCGAGCGTTTTGCGTTTTCGTTCGAGGCTCTTTAAGTTTTTTGTCGCCGAAGCAGCGCAAGTTGAGCGAGCGTGTGTAGCTCGTTTTCTTTGCTCTTTCGCTTTTCGCGATTATATGCGTGAAGCATATTTTTGTTTTTCTTATGCAAATATATGTTTGCAACAGCGGAGATGCGAGAATCGTTAGGTGTATTCTTCGGTGGGATGCTTTTAGCGGTACTGAGAAAGTCGTTATGTGAGAAAAAAAAAGCATTTTCTGCTCGTTTCAAAACAGCTTGCTTTGCAAAAATAGTCTATTTTGTACAATTTCTTGAACCTTATAAGAGAATACTGTTCCGTGAAAAAGAATAAACAAAACACGACGAAAAATTTGGAGCAAAAAGAATTCTATATACTTAAGACATGATTATTAAAAAACTCTTTTCACATGAAAATTAATGCTGTAAAATTTTTCGATCTAAACTTCAATACTCCAGGCTTCTCAGCACCGACTAAAAAAAGGGATCTCCCTATCGTGATCGTTACCAACACCGAAGAACCACCATGATAAACGAGGCCGCATGCAACCGCGGGCGCTCGCCCGTCGTCATTCATCTTAGTACATGCCGACGTCGCGCGCGTCTTGCCATCGACATATCGTTGTTGTCGTCGTCGTAGTAGTTCACGTCGTCGTCGTCATAATACGGCGACTACTTACGTTTTGCCTAATGTAGGCATCGACTTGCTTAACGAAACTCTCGTTCTGCGTGATGCCGGGCAAGGCGCGTATGTCGAGGCAAGACTCGGGCGTCAGCGATTCCAGCAGGTGGTTGGTGCACTGCGTGGCGATGCGCTCCATTTTCAGGTAGCACGCCGCCAGGTAGATCGACTTTACCTCCATCGGCCTTATTTCCAACCTGTAACGGGAAAAGAGATTGGGCTGTGAGATCAACTTTTATGTGAGACTGGGTGATATTGAGAATAAGGGTTCTGTCACAAAGATTAGTGTAGCCGATAAATTGTACATGGATGATTTATGTATGAAATAATTTGATCCCAGAATAGGATCAAGTGTCTTACGCGCTTAATTGGTATACAATTTTGTTTTTAAATTAGCAATTAATTGGCTACACGATTTTTTTCTAGTGAAACCGAAATTTATCATCCATTATTCACTTCCGGTTTGACGTAATAATCGTTGACTGTTCTGTTGATACGATTTTCTATGTATACGAAGAAAAACATATTGTTTCTTTTTTTTTACCGTTTTTTCTCGTCATAACAGAGGTGATGTTATTCAAGGCCACGTTCGCGACTTTTTCATCCATCGCTATTTTTTCTTGCTATTTTCTTTCTTTTGAATAACAAATGGAATTGACATTTTTTGCATTTATAAAACATTTAACAATGCATTTTTGAGATTTAACGATAAATCCTGCGATTGATCTTATAAATTCATTATCGGATATTGTACATTTCCACGAAAAATATTCAACTACAGAAGTGGATAAAGAAGATACAAAAGTAAATGCATACATTAAACAAATGATATGAATGATAATTGATAAAATATACTGATAATCATGAAATTGCGATATTTTTGCATATCGAGTGCATTTATCAAGCCATCATATATATTATGCAATGTGCGTATCATTTTACAAAAGCGTAAATATGAAGTAACCATAACATACATAAAAATTGTTCTCCCTCCTTGCAGTCTCAACATTACAATATCGTTCAAAATAAAATACCCCGAGATTTTACATACGAATAAAACGGTTGCTAACTCCTTCAAGAAAAAATTTCACTGCAAGAAACAGTAATCAAATCCGCAATCAACAGGCGCGCATTATCTCCCGCTAATTGGCCAGCCAATTAATGGCATGTGTGTATATATATACCTGGCGGTGTAGGCATAATCGATGAGCTTCTGCAGCGCCTTCTTGTCGATGTTGTCGTTCAGTTTGTACGTGATCACGGGCTCCTTCTGGCCCTGATTGTCGTTGCTGAAGAGCTCGAAGAGGTACGGCGACGCCGCGGCCAGCACAGCCCTGTGGCCGTGCACCTCCATGTTGCCCGCCTGCGTTAGAGAATAATTATTAACGTGACGAAATAGACGATAGATATTGCGTAGTTCGAAAAAAATGAAGGCTACGACCTAATCGGATCGAACGCGAGACGGCGCGTACGGTTCATTTGAATGTTTAATTTGATGGAATAGAGGAAGATTGGGACTTAAGTATCGTGATTCCGAACTATAAATGCAAACTGACAGCAGCGAGTTGTTTGGATACGTATACATGTAACAGGTACTTATACGCGCTGTTTGAGTAGTACGAGGCTCGAAGTTTGCTAGTTTTTGAACGAGGAAAAACAGTATAATTCCGAATACCCACTATACGTATAGCGACCTTGAAAACAAAATTCAACTCCTTCGCTCGCGAACTGCGCATTACGCATCAGCCCCGAAATTATCCAACCCCGCGAACGATTAGCTGCACAAACCGATTGCGCAACGCGCCGGCGAAAAGTTATTAGGTATATATGCACACTCACGTGGAGTATGACGTCGCAGAAGTGTTTGTTCTTGCGCATCATGCTGAGCGCGGAGAGTATCAGCTGTGAGTGATGCTCGTCCTGAAGCTCAAGGGTCGAGGAGGCGGTGAGGCCCTCCGAATCCCCGTTCGTCGATATCGAGGAGACCATCGTGTAGAGCAGGTGGTGCTTGTCCTTCGTGGGAACGTGAAGGTGGCTGCTCAAAGGCTTGGGATGGCAAACGCTCGGTCCTAAAGGCTCATGCCAACGGAAATCTGAACTGCTGGCGCTGATGCTGGAAAATAAAAAAGAACAAGTTTTAGTTGGGATTGCTTAGTTTGATTGCTGTTTTATAAAAAATACTTTTTTTTTAAGGGTAAGGAGGTAGAGTTGAATTTTAGATTTAGTATTGATTCCTCCTCTTATTATTTTGGGTCGTAGTTTTTAAGTCAGACACTTACAAGAACGTAAATTTTATAGACGTTTCAACAGTTAAGACGTGTCTATCGCTTTTAATTCACTATTCATGCAGGAAGTTTCGAATAAATCTCTTAAAGAATTCATAAAACTTGAGTTATGTCAGCGTAAAAGTTACTTCGTAGTTCGGTTTGAACGTTAATGTTTTAGAACTATTTCATATAGCCTTTGTTAGCGTTATTGCGTAATAGTGGTAATGACCTCGCGCTAAGGAAAGAGAAATATCACATGATTTATCGAGACGAAGGTCTCTGTTGGTCTTATAAAGTATAAAAAGCGAAAAAAAACCTCAAACATAAAATTATATTATTAGCCATACCAAAGGTTTTTAGACAAGTTTTTCAAGATAGACTTTTATATGGAAACAAGTTTTGAATATCTTATCTCGGCTTCTACGCGGAAAAAAATGATTTCTTATCGTAACCAATTGGTTGGTTAAAAAGCTGATAATATATAAATGAATAGTTAGATTAACAAACCAGTAGTAGCTATAACCCTATTTATATTGTTACATTTACTACAATATCTTTATTTAAAGCTGTAACCAATAAAAATAGTTACGATAATTATTTTAATAATAATTATTCAATAATATTTTTCTGCAAGCATTCTTGATATTTGATCCAACCGAAGAATTGTTTTTTTTCCAAAAGTAACGGTTGTTAATGCTACTATAGATTTGGAGATTATATTAACTTTGAATAGTTATTTCTACCAATTATTTGTATCAAAGTTTAACCAATAAAATGGGTACGAAATTGCACACATCCACACGTACGCGCGAATAAAAATGTATCTATCTACCTATATGGTTCTGTGTTTGTTCACCAATTCAAATTGGTACAGTAACCAATTTCTTGGTTACTCCAACCAACTTTTTTTTCGTGTAGAAGTTTAAAATTTTTTATATTCACAACTTCAAATTTATTTAAATCTCCTCGTAAATATTTTTAACCATTTCTACAAAATGAATTTGTATCGAATACATTATATAACTGCGAAATGATCGGCAATTCAACAAATATATAGAACAACTACCGTAATAACCCACTGAATGTAAGTCCATCCATGCAACTGAAAATCATCATCAGACAATTACTGAAAATTACGTGAACATTCTATACGAATTCGGAATTCCTCAGTGCAATGACGCAGACCGCGTGCACGCACGTAATATAAGCATGCACAGCGGAGACAACCCGTCATCCTGTCGCTGTTATATATCAGTGCGAAATTCGACCGGCAGAAAATTATAAAGACCGCGCGCGGTCCGGTTATCGCTCATGCGTATGCATCTCCTTTTCGAGTCGCGGCCGTGCTGCTGCAAAAGAACAAAAGCGAAAAGAGTTTACTGTTAAGTGTACGACGTGGTTGCACACTCGTACACTGCACGCGCGCGAGAACGAGAAGCAGCGGATCGCGGGCAGGGGTTAATGTACCGTGCCACTTATTGAGGATAAAGTTATATATACCTATAAGAAGTGCGCGACGGGCATATAAATCTAGAAGTTTCGCGACAGCTATATCTACAGTAGTGCTACCAAAGTGAGAGAGAGGGAGAGGTGGTGGACGAATTATTTTTGATTGCGGGCCGGTACAGCGCGTCGAACTCGTCGATCGATTGATCTCTTCATGACGTCGATTTCTTTTTTCATTAGAGTTTCGTGTGATTATTTGTACAGTGGAGCATGAGATAGACACGGCTGACGAGGTTTCAGAGCGCCTGTTTACTGTTACTGATTAGATTATTTGTCATTTGTTATAACTATGAGCTTTGACATTTTAGTAACTTATTATTGGTCAACAATATTATCAAGTTTATATAAAGATTTATATAGACTATTTATTAGAATCAATGCGTATGGAAATTGAATGGAGAGTTTTATAACGAACAGTTCACTCGATTTATTAAAAGGTATTAGATGGGAATAAACGATAGGAAATGTCACTATAGTATACAGTAAAACACGGTTGAAAAAGAATGACAAACTTTTTCAATCGATACTAATATTTTATACGCTCGACAAAGTTTCATAACGATCGTAGGTATACGGAAGAATAAAAACGAAACAAACTTATATGTATAGTAATTTTTTTTATTTAGACTATAGAAGTACGTCTGATATTATCGTTATATAAATTCTATTTGTGTACAAAAAGGAAAATAATAGAAAAAGTTGTATTACTTTGTCTTTTTGTCTGATCGCCTATCATAAATAATATTTATTTATTCAACCAGAGTCTTACAAGTAATTGTAATTCACATATACGTAATGTATTAGATACAAAAATACTTCCTATATTATATGAACAGAAAATTTTCCAACCCAGTATATAGGGTCAATATAAAATTAATATATTCACCTATTTATTTATAACAACGGTTTAATATGATTCTTGGTGCATTAAAAATATATATCATACACTTAGTATTATCGCTGACAAAGTACGTGTAATGCACCTTTAGTAAGGAAAACACTATTTAATTCACGAAAGCTATTCTGTGTAATGATATGAAGTTATAAAATCGATTTTTAATGGCTAGCCGTTTAAAGCTAACTATTTTTTAATACCCGTTACAGATATACGTGACCGCAAAAATACATTTTATGCTATACATTTGTAATGGAAATGGAAATTTTTCTTTGTTTTCATACATACGAGTGTACACGTGTTTATAAACAATGAGTCATTATTGCGACAGACGCTGTATATATTCAGATGATTTCCAATTGTTGTCTATAAGCACAGTGTACCAGTGCAATGTATTTACGCAAATGCGACCGTTTGGCTTAAATAATTAATCGTATATAGTTGTTGCAGTCTACATTTATTTTTTTATTATTATTCCTTATATATACACGTGAGATCTTATATTTTGAAAACAGCGCATCAAAGCATGCATTACGCACGCCTCTATATTCTAAAGTTAGATGTGAATGAGCAAAATTTATGTAAAACTATTTATAAAAGTGATCTAGAACCCACGAAAATACTCCGTTCAGTTGTCTTTTGAAGTTTTTTTTTCATAGGTATAGTGCAATTTCCTAATTAGTTACATTGAATATTATTATTCAATATTATAAAAGTTTTAGACCAACACGTCACATCACCGTTTTCAAGCAAAAGAAACAAAGAAATCTTTAAACTGGCAGTTATATACACCTCTATTGTAGCGTTCAAAGTGGAAACTTCACTCGGGGGCAGACGATGTTCTCATATTTGTCAGTTTAAGGATTATAAAGAAAGCCCCTATATAACTGCTTTCCAAGAGAAGAAATAAAAGTAGTTCCAACAGCTTCTCTAGAAGGTTAGATTAGAAAATTACTATCTAAAACATTATATAAACTCGAGTTAGACTTTGTTCAAACCGTATACTGCAATTGGCATTGAACTTATCTCCCTCCCGCTCCCTTCTATATCTCAAACATATCGCCCATATAAACGCTCTCTCTATAACGATGCTTCAGACTCTTATCCCATTACCACCTTCACCCTCAACCGCATCAATAATCCGCGCACTCGATCGACCAATCGGCCCACTATAGCGTTCGAATTTCGCTTCGTGTGATTTATACTCTGCGCGTCGTATAAAAGAAGCACCTCGATACGCTCTGCTGTAAACTTACTGCGATCTCAGCGAAAAGGAATATCGTCGTCGCGACAAAAAAAAGCCACTCGACTCCATTTGCTCCTAACGTGCAAATATACGCAAAAGGAGAGGCAAGGAGAAAAAAAATATATATACGACGGAAACAGGAGAAATCCGGACGACTCGGGTGAGACGTGGGCGGCCGCGTCCCGGATCGAGCCGGTGTACGGCAATGCCGAACTACTTACTTACTTGCGCGCCCTGTTAATCGAATCGGATTGCTTCTCCTGTATCTACTGCCCACGCGTTTCCGATGCGCACTTTTGATTTGTAGAGGTTGAAGTTTGAGCGTATACGCGTTGGTATAGAAAGAAGGTGTAATCGGAAAGTAGCTGGTAATCGGGTGACTATTTTTCTTGTACGTCAGGAAGATATGAAGAGAACATTGGTGATAAGAGAGTTTCATATATAACATTCAGGAAAAACGTACGAATAATTTGATATAGGGATATTGTTTGCGTATAGGTGAGAAATAGTTATAAGAATATCATATATATACTCTGTAAATATGAACAAGTGAAAAGTCGCGATCACTGGTGCGAATAAGTTAAAAAATCTAGATCTACTCATTTTTTTAATGCGAATATTCAGTTATTGAAGCAGTGGAATAAAATTGTTACTGCGTAATAGGTGAATGTTCACTATAGAAAATTAGTCGATTTCTTTATACATATTTGCTTCAGTCAGTGATTGTTCACTTATTCATTTTTCGACAGCATTTAGTATACACAGCATTGATTTTATGAGGAATCATTGATTTACGTTTTAATCCTATATACGCGAACTCGAAGGATGCATCGACTTATTATTACACGTTCTCATCATTGTTAGCTAAATCAATACGACTGCGTTGAATTGAAACTTTTTTTCCGCCTTTGTCGAGCTTTTCTATAATGAAAACATACTCTGATGAATTGAAAAATAGAGCGACACTTTAACGCTGCCCTACTTTTTTGGCAAGTTCAGTGCACGGTTTTGTGTAAGAAGTACCTTTTTCGTCGTTGCGGTGCTTATAAAAATGAATTTATCTTCTCATCCGTATGTTGAACTATAAAATTCACGTGATAACAAAAAATGTGTTTAGTATAACTACGATAATTTAAAATTTAATGTTGAATTTACAGTCAGCAATTTATATTTTAAAAATAGCATATTATGAAAATTTAAATAACTGGGATCCACGCAGAAGAAATTGTAACACATGTGCTAACAATTCTTTAAGGCTTCATTTACATCCTATTAATTTTGTACGATAGTACACACATCCTAAAAGCGTTAATCTGAAACATAATTTTTTCCGAGCAATTTAACTAGTAAATATTGTCTATGAAAATTAACGATGGCACAGTTAGTTCATCCTAATGATTATCATAATTCCGCAAAAATCATGACTATATATTGTTATATTCACCATTACATCATTCTTCTATACTCAAATAATGTATAATCTTCGCTTATAATATGCGTGTATTTCAAGTATAATAACAGTTCTCCGACCCTTCCTGATCACGTAACAATTCACTTAATCAAGGGAAAAATTCCATTTCTTTTAATTCAATTTGCCAGCTTAGACTAATTTCGAAACTAATTTGAAGCAGAGAACTCGGCTCTCGCGTGCGTCGGCACGAAGAAGCACTTTACGGCTTTTGAAGTAAAGTATAAGTGTAAATACCACGTAAATTTTTTAAAAAAGATTTCAATGTCAAGTGAAGGATCTCAAATTACGGAAAATAAGCCTATAGACGCAAAAATACATTATCGTTCTTCGGGAAAAGTGTGCAATCGTGAGATAAAAACCGTACCAAGGTAAACTAAGATTTACAACTGCATTACACCGTTAGCCTGTTGTATATATAGATATATTAGAGTATTACAGTAGAGTATAGAACAGCGTCGTGGTAACATATGATTTACAATTGATTGCATTGCGCAATCGCGGCGAGTTACGTATTAATTTACCGTAAAACGCCGTTACGTAAAGCCATTATCGTCCCGCGCCGTCACATAATGCATCCCGCAGTTTCGATCCTTTTCGCCGAAACTCTATACATATAAGTATATCCGTGCGCGCACGCGTGCATGCGTGAAAATCTCGCGGCGAACGAAACAAATAACGCGCACGCGGTAAAAGTCGAGCACCTTGAGCCGGGTTATTAATTAACAATAAATACACGCGCAGGAAATCCCAGCGCCCCGACGCTCGGCAACCTTCGGCCAGTTTAATTCGACACCTTGACATCGGAAAGGAGGAAGAGTGCGATATTATATACACGCGGATATATATATATATATATCAATATTAAACATCGCGCGCGCGCGCGTGTGTGTGTGTGTGTGTACACATGACGTCTAATATCGACGTGTCACGGTCCTCGATATCTAGGCTAAACAATATATAGTTTCGTTATGGAAAGAGGAGTGAGAAAGAGAGCGATAATATTACAGACTCTCGCGTGTTTCAATATAAGGTGGTGCGCTTGCGAGTGTCTACAGTTGTTATTTGCCGGCGCGTGTTTACACCGCGCGGAAGTATATAATGCTCTTGACACTGCGATAAGGATGGGCAGTTCTAAAAGTAGCGTATAGCGAACTTATATATTGGTTCGCTAATATATTAGTGGGGGCGAGGAGGAGAGACATATTTTTCCAGACTCCCGCTTCGTAATTGAATGATCCGATAAATCATCCGAGCTGACATACGGGCTCTTCGCGGAAGTTGACAACCCGGGATACAATGAGGGCATTAAGTTGAAATTTATTGTCGATAGCGCGGATGACGCGCGGATTTGCTCGCAACATGTTTTTTTTTTATTAAATTGGATGAGGTTGATTTTGTAGGTTCAAAATTCAGATTAATTCATAACACGGAATTCTCGTACAGTAGTTTTGCGTTTCTTTTTTTTTTCTTTAAACGATTTTCGATGATTCATCGGTAGTTGGTTTAAAACATTGTATAGGTCACGATTGTTTTCAAAGTCATGTGCATATTGTAAACCAAGAAGATACGTAAAATGGTTAACGTGGAAAACTTTAGCGATAATTAAAACTAACAGTCTGTGTGTATATATACGCTCGTGTATATGGCATTTGGTATATTCCGCATCAGTTAAAATAACATTATGGACGAGCAGTAAATAAATAATATTGTTGTAAATTATATATACTACTCCCTATCTAAATATTAAAAAATATAATATACTCTTATCGATTACTACCAATACTCTAGATAAGAAAAATGCCTATAGCGCACTTCATTTTTCGGAAACAAATTTATTCGCCAAGATTATCGATGTTGCCTCTTAATGTAGGTATATGTGTATACAAGTCATACGTTCCAATTCAAAGATAATAATAACAATAAAATTATTTGTTCAAATTTCGTTTTTTTTTTTCGTAATGTTTGCTCTAGACATTTAATAGATTACATCCCCAGCAAATATCTTTTCACTGGGCAATTTCGCAACGACGTTCGCAATAAAAAACATCGATCCTTGATGGCTTTAATATTTATACGTCAAAGCACACGTACAATTGCTCTATTCACAGCTAAGTATCCATATTATACTTTTAATTTGAAAATTGCTATATATGCGCTCTTTCGACCGTACTTTATAAGTAACGCCGATCCGCGCCGCTGTGTTTTCAAACACGGCATTTGAAATTACAATTCGAGCGAGCATCGTCGGCTCGCTGTGTTTTATACACCGGAACGTGGCGCCGCACGTGAGTCGAGAGAGAAAGAAGACCGGCGTGGTCAATTAATTTGCTTGCGTATAGAAATATAAAGAGCACCCGTATTTTCCTTATACTAAGTGTAATTACACGGCGTTTAACATGTTGTAAAGTAACGATTAAACGGACTAGTTGGATAGTTTGTATGATTTGTTATAAGCAAGTTTGATATTTGTTACTAGCGATGTATATGTGCAGTTCTCACATAAGTGGCGACAAAACACGAAATCGCGATTTGAAAAATTTTTTTCGAGCACACTTTCGGGACAAAGTTTTTTTTTTCGTTATAGCATA
>JAPYZO010000829.1:0-33727 GCA_030522905.1 Torymus flavipes | reverse complement strand
CAACCAAGTACAGCGAAACGTTGGATAATATTATGTGATGTGTTTTTCATTTTGTGGGTTGACCCTTCCCATCGTTTCCTGATTTATTTTTATTCTAAATATGAATGGTATTTAGTGGCGTATATGTTAAAAACCATAAAAATTCATAAAATGAAGTAAAAAGCTAGTTTTCTACACAGTGTGCGTAAAATGCGATTTTAAAAATTCTGTAAATTTGTAAAATTGCTCTTACGCTCCCTGTATCCAAAGATATTGTTCGATGCACGTGTGAAAGATGATTTTACATTCGTGTGACTGTCACCCGATCGAAGCGAGCAAATCTCACACTCATGCTAGAATCAACTCTTTTGCACTTGTATTGATCAAATATACTATTTTTCCATTCCAAAATATAGTTGTTCAAGAATATGTTATATTTGCCATTTTTCATGCCAGGCACACAAATTAATTATAAGCAATTTGAACTTTGTTTCATCAAAATCCGTTAGAATTAGTTGTCTGAAAAATGCCTCGATTCTGCATAAAATGTCTTTACGAACCTTGGCCTATTCTATCAGTAATGAGTTATTATATTTATAACTAATAATATTTCTATTTTGTTTCATAGTAATTTTTATTTTAAATAACTTTTGCAGATGATTCTGGCTTAAAACTAAAAAGTTCAGATCATCTTAAAAAATAAGATGAAATTTTTTCAGGGGGGGGGGGTGAATAAATTTCTTACAAATGATAAAATACATGTTCGAAATATATAAAGAGAATTTTTTAGTAATTATATTTTAAATCATATTTTGATGTAATTTTGGCTTAACAGATTCAGTACGGATGATCCAAATATGGATAATGAAATTTTCCATACCTTAGGTTGCTGTAGAAAAAAAATTTCTAAAATTTTCATCCGTAACACTTTTTATATCAGTCATAATAAAATACATCATTAGGAATAACTAAAACTAAAAATATTTTAGATTCCTTTTTATTCTTTACAAACTTAATATATTTTTTTAATGCTTTATCCATACTAAACCAGTTATAAACACATATTTTAAATAATTTTTTTAGATGATTTTGGTCTACAACTAAAAGTTAAAATCATCTTTATTTATATATTTATTAAGATTTACTGAGCTGAGTTTTCAACTACTTGCTTAAATATACATTTACTTCTGCACAATAATATAAGCTTAATAGTTTCTTAATTTTCTGAAATATACTCTTAATACTTTTTTGATTTTATTAAATACCTCTGATGATTAAATCCTTTTATGTATATATAAATCTGAATTATTATTCATTAAATACTCTGTTGATTACTTTGTATCTGATGACGACTTCTTTTATAAATCTGAAAATCCTCCTTTTATATGCTGGAAAAATAAACAAAAGTATAACCTATCATTCATTATTAAACTATATTTTGAAAATATACGAGTCATTTTATCCTTATCTAATAAAATAGTTTTATTTGAACTCTTAATATGTCCATTATTTCTGAGTGAAAATTTTATAATAAGATGCTTTTTAATGAAAAGGCCTCGATTCACATTGTTATAATTACTATTGCATATAGAGAAATCTAGCAAAACAAAAATAATAACTTTGCATTGATAGCATTATTTAGTTGGAGTTAAATTCAGTTATTCAATGACTTACTCAAATTTTTGTTGAAAGTTTGCATGATTAGTGAAAATATTTCGATATATTTAGTGACGACATAAGCACAAAATCGCGCAGCCAGTGATGAAGTTTCTGAGGCGAGTGTTAAGAAGTTTCGCTGTCGACAAGATCGTTGAGTGGCTCAGTTTGCACGTCGTTACACGTATCGGTGATTCTAGGCCAAAGTCTAGTCTATTTGAGAAGCCAGAAATTTCTTTGCTTATAAAGAACACGAATTATGCATAGAAGATAATTTTATATAAATGCAAAAACGTTTAATAAGTGTATACATCTTGATAGAAAAATGAATGAGACGATTAGCATATTTTTTAATTAGACGTTTTATTTTTTTATTGAACAGTTCAATGGCTTTGAGTTGTAAATATCGATTGAAAATAAATATGATTTTGAATAAATATGACGTTTAAAAAGTTCAAAAAATAGTCTAAATAAATATTGAATTAAAAATATTTACATTATTAAAGTTGTAATAATAAAATATAGAACTCTGCATTTGAAAAATGTCGGTTAGCACATTGAGTAGGGTTTATGAGCGAACAAAAAAGCATACTAAAATGTTTAAGTCCGAGGTAAAAATCACGTGTTCTTTTATGGCACGAGTCGGAAAAGAAAAAGAGCCTGCCCCGAAAATCTGCTGACAGCATGTTGCTTCAGCTTCATTTTTTCTATCGGGAAACTGATTCGAACGGTTTTAAGATCTGACAAGATGTACTGTTCAAAAGAATATGAATGAACATAGTAGATGTGAAATATACTCAAGGTGAATAATTAAAAATTTAAACAATAAACAGTTTTTATCAAATTATTTAATAAGACGAAAACTCTTAACATACTATCAAAAGCTTAAATTAGTAACGACATAGATATTAATTACAATTTATATATATAAATATAACGGAGATCGTTGGGTTTTTATTTTTAATAGCCGTAGTACCTATAAGATCGCCGCCATCCTTGGTTTCAACACAAGTTATAACTGTTTTGTTCTTGTCTTTGGTTTAATTAAAATAATATAAAACAATTTTACGTAAAATATAACCACGTACTTATTGACTATCAATTTATTTACGATAATTTATGTTTCAATAACTTTTTACAACTTTGGTGCGCATGTATATATACTTTTTCAAATATAATTCACATAAAATTACGATTGTCTTATTCAATCGCATGAAGTTTTCAATGATATTTGCTAACTAGCAGAAGTAAATTTATTGAAAAAATATAACCTTGGCAATAAATCTTTGGTTAATAGATATATATATTTGGTATACTTCAAAGCTCCGATTTTTCCTACGAAATATTAAATTGCAATGAATTGATGTTAAAGTAGTAATTATAAATTATAAGTATATTTGCCTTTTGTTTTGATATAATTTCATTTTCTCTGTACATAGATATACTTTAATTCATTGAAATCTATACCATCTATATTTACAGCGAACTTTCGAAATTTTACAGTTTCCTAAAAACTGCAAACCAATTTAATAATAAAACAATTAGTAATTTGTTCGGTAAAAAGTGTTGCTTACTACCATAAACACTTGCACAGATTACTCCGATTCAACTATCAGAATGTCAATCCTTCTGCACTCAGAATTATTGCTCTTACCAACTTTAATAGAAACAATATGAACAATTAGAACGTTTTCCCCATTGTCTCAATCAACAATATCGTGTGCACCGCGGTAATGGGGAAGACTCGTATTTCGTCCTATCGCCTTTCACACTCTCTTAATTTATCGCGTCTACATTCTCTCTCTTTCTCTTACGCATACATACAGGCATATCAGGCACACACTCGATGGCGCGCTCACATCGTGTACTTGATCTGATCGTAGTACACGGACGACGTTGGTGCCGTGGCGCTGGCGTGGACGTTGCCGGGCAGCCCGAGGCCGCCGATATTTCCCAGGCTCAGCGAGCCGAGCGAGCTCAGCGCCGCCGACGAGTTTAGGGCCATCGAGCTGGCGGCGGCTGCCGCGGCCGCCGCCGTCGCTCCGGTGTGGCCCAAGTACGGCTTCCTGTCGACGATGCAGCCTCCGGAACTGCTCGAACTCCCGCCGCTCGAGCACTGTATCCTTAGGCCTGTAAGCACAAGATTTACGGTTTTAATTTTATGTTGTTTAATTCGTTTTCCGTTAATATTGTAAATGGTATTTTTTGAACTATTTCACGTGTTTTTATGCTAATATAAAATGTGTTTTTTCAATCTAGAATTCATCAGATGTGGTTATAATAACAAATATATTTTGATTAAGTCATTTTTAAACTATAAATATAAAAATTGAGTGTGCTGACCAATAATTGCGTTCACTTTTGATTACACGTATAAAAGATTTTTTGTTTCATAATTAAAATACAAAAATAGAGCATTTTTTAAAGAATAGTTTGATGTCGAGTCAAAAATATGTATTCAAAGAATGGAATTGTTAGGTACTCAAAATTTTAGGGGTTACTTGGGTATTTATGTTTTAAAATATTTTTTAATATTCAAAATTAAAGTGACATAACGACAGTAATACGATTAGGCAAATTATCAATAAAGATTGCAATCGTCCCACGAAGAAATCATCTTTAGTAGCTTCAGTGACTGTACCAGATCTCGAGTACGCCTTAAGTTCAAGTGGGCACTCCACTAGTGATCCGCTTCTTCATCTGTCTTTTTCCCTCGTATACTATCTTTTTTATTACCGTCTCGATCGTGCCACACGAGTGACTCAACTGTACTGTATGAAATATCCGCACGAGCCGATTTTTTTCTTACATTATAATCGAGCCAATGTCATCTATTTACAAACTTTTAAATTACTTATGATTTATTTTTTTTTCATTTATTCAATAGCATGAGGATTTTTACGTTCAATGGTACGAAATTATTTTTATCGTGATTTTATTTCTTTCGTTGAAAAGGCATAGTCATTCTCGATTCTGCGTGCTAACGGGCGCGCGCCGTGTCATTAAAAGGTCTTGACATAACAAAAACTGGAGCAAGAAAGGGTCTAAGAATATGATTGCAGTTTGGATATTCTGCTCGTGTGTGGTCTATTTCGACAGTGTCAAGCCTGCCATTCAACGTGAGATCGCTGTTAGAGCGACGAGTCCTTTCAATTGCCACACGTGCGACGTAGTGGTAATAATATTTTTTTTCGATGAATACTTTTTCAGCAATAATAGAAATTGATTTTGAAAATATTTTGTGTACGATTTATATATTTTTTAGTCTGTTTATTTATGATGTATTATTTATAAGAAATTTTATAAATAAATTAAATTTCAAAGTAGTTGTTCTTAGCAATTCAATGTAAATCAATTGTAATTCGTTGTTCTTTTTAATTAAAAAAGTAATTAAATTATGAGTACGTTTATTTATTGACGGTTTCTGTTTACAAGAATAGAAGAAAAATGTATCTTGATATTGCGATTAGAAGTAATTTAATCGTTTTTTTATAAAATTTGCAAAATTTTTCTATAACTTTGTTTATTAACAGGCAAGTATAGGACTGATTTGATTAACGTAGCACTTATTCCGAATAAACTTAATTTGATATGTTCCGCCTAATAAAACTTTCTCTACATTACTGGGACAAAAAAAACGATTGTTACGAATTTTCAAGTACACGTGTTTCCAGATGTTTTTCTCTCTTTGAGGCATGTAAGAAAATCCTTTAATGAGCGTTGAAAGGTTTTGGAATTTTGAAAGGCGGTCTGTATTTGGTTCAGTTTGGATGTCAACGCTTCTCCTGTTTTTATGGCGCCAAGAATGCCACCCATGTGCATCCGCCTACGTCCCTAAAGTCTCATATTTTTCATTTCAACGCATTAACCTGTTGCTTGAGGTTCATACAACATTTTGAGGGGTTTTGAGACTTTTCTATTCGACACTTGACCCGTTGTGGCATTTATACAATATTTTTAATAAAAATTTTGTAATAGCAAAATATTATTGAGTAAAATTAATTTTCAGAAACATTGTTTGCATCGTCTTTCAGCTACAAAGATGTTGAAAAATTTTTGAATACTGATTTATTACACCTTCACGGCATTTATTTCTAATTTTATGACCCGACGGAGATTCCAGTTATTTAAATGTGGTATAAGTGATAATTTACACGTATATGACTCCTATATTTCATAATTCCGAAGAGTTATTGTTAAATGTTTACCGAAGAAGGTAAATTGCTTTTCATCCAACTATTTAATGGTAAAGTAGGTATGTATAAATTTACATGCATCAAACTAAGTTTTAAAAATTTCAATATATTCAAAACCTTTGTAAAGTATCAATAATTATAGCTATATCCAAATGCTCTTTCTTAGTAAAAGGATAAAAAATACGGTAATTAGTTAGAATGCAGTTATCATAAAAATGAAAAAAGGGAGAACAAAAAAAATTTAAGTTTAACTTATTAATAATTTTTATCTTTTGATATCCAACAGAAGTAAATGGTGTGAATAGGAGTGTAACAAAAATCTACAAAACAAGGTCGAATTAAGACTCACTGTGATCGGCGACGGGCGTGTGACAGCTGCTGTGCGGCGAGTTAACGTTGGCGATGGGGCTGCTCGAGCCCGTCGGCGGCATCGCCTGTATCGCCTGAATCGCCGCGTTGACGTTGATCGCCTGCCCCGAGAGCGCGTTGCCCGCCGATAGTCCGCCGTACGCCGAATAATAATCCTGATTACCGCTGGCCGTCGTCGTCGGTACAGGGCTCGACTGCACGCTGCCGCACTTGCCGTAGCCGCTCGTGGAGATGCTCTCGCTGTCCGTATCCATTTTGAAGCCCACGTCTTGGTGGTGATGCTGCTGCTGCTGCTGCTGCTGCTGCTGCTGCTGTTGTTGACTCAAGTGTTGCTGGTGGTGCTGGTGTTGTTGCGGCTGCTGCTGGTTCTGTTGATGGTGAGGCATATGGTGGTCCTTGAGGGTACTCTGGTATCCGTCGACGGCAAGGGCCGGCGACCTGAAGGCAGTCGGCGGTTGGTCCTGACTGTTGCCTCTTGCAGCGTAGCTGCCGGGCTCGTTCTTGAACGTCGTGATCTCGCCGTTCCTGTACAGCGAGGCCGCCTCTCCGGTCTTGTACGTCACCTCCGTCGTCTTATAAGTCACCTCGGCGATCGGCGGCGTCTTGTATGCCGGCTCCGGGTATGTCCAGTCGGCAGCCAGGCCAGTGGCCGCGCCGTACATCGCCGCGTACTCCGGATAGTTCTGGTACTGGTTCTGATAACCGTTCGCGTAATCTGCCACACCGGTTGCGAGGTTCTCGTAGCCCGAGGTCTGCGCCGCCGTCGGGAAGTACTGCGGGTACTGGGGTTTGAGCGCCTGGCACTTGCGCCGAAAACCACGGGGACGTCGCCTGAAGCTACCCTCCTCGAACATGAACTCGCTCGCCGGGTCGATCGTCCAGTAGTGGCCCTTACCCGGCCGGCCCAGGCCCTTGGGCAGCTTGATGAAGCACTCGTTCAGGCTGAGGTTGTGGCGCACCGAGTTCTTCCAGCCTTGATAGGAGCCACGGAAGAAGGGAAAGTGCTGCTGCAGGTACGTGTAGATCTCCGAGAGGGTGAGCTTCTTGCCTGGACTCGACTGGATCGCCATAACTATTAGAGCGATGTAGGAGTAAGGCGGTTTTTCCTGACGTCGCGTGCCCGGCTTTCGCGGTGGCTCCTGGCTGTTGCTCGTCGGTGACGTCGTCGGCGTTGTCAACGTGAGCGGATCGAGATTGTTGTTGTTGTTGTTGTTGTTGTTTTGGGCATGAGCGAGGCTGGATATGACGCTGGAGACGGTGTTGCTGGCTAGCGAGCGAGACGCCGGGCCCATAGTGCTGGACATCGAGTAGCTGAGCGACGAGGATGGGTGTGACAGGGACGACGTTGAGTTGTGTAACGAGTGGTGGTGATGCGGATGCTGATGCTGCTGATGGTGCTGATCGCGCAGGTGTAAGTGCTGCGAAGTTACCACCGAATCGCTTTCGTTCGTCATTTTTATCGAAAGTCTGTCGTATATTAGAAAAAATTAAATTATTCGAACGCAATTGCTTGCATTAATTAAACTTTTTATTTAAATACTTTGATAATAAATAATTTTCAATTATTTGATATCTATGTTACAGGATAAATTATTCCAGAGCCTTATCAGAGGCCATGAATAAAATCAAGTAAACACAACATTATCGTTCGCCGAAGTACTTCGAACTCCATAAAGTCTTATCACTTGCACCGTGGATTGAAGCCCGAAGTGTTTGTCATCGTCGGTAAACTCCCGCACCAAAACGGCAGCACTTCATCGCCGACGCGCCATCGGGTCTTTATTTCCCTCTTCTCTCTCTTTGCTTACGCGCGCAAAATCTTTATTAACCGCGCGATGAGGCGACGTTTGATCCGCGGCCGCGATAATTATTTACACGAGCCGCGTCGGGGTAAATTGTTTGGGCCGGTCCTCTCTCTCTCTTATACACACTCCTTTACCCACGGGACGTCGACTCTCGGCCGGCTAATTGCTCGCCACGCGCGTGCACGCGGCTGCTCCGTTTTCGCTTGACTGGAGAGAGAGAAGCTGACGCTGGCGCGAGCATCGTGTAATCTCGGCGCTGCGGAGAGCGCGGGCGGCTGAGGCTTCATTGGACGAGTGGGCGGGTGTCAGTGCGGCGAGGCGGAGCCGATGGGGCAAAAAAGCACGCGCGGAGCGTTGGGATTGGTTGAAGAGTGGCGGCAATCCTTTCGATGGTGGATGATGCTAACGTGGAGCGGGAGTGGGTCGCGTACTTTAGCGAAGAGATGCTCTCGCGACGACGAAAGTGCAAACGGCGGCAAAGACGGGATGATTTTCGTTGGTTATTTCTTGTTGAATATGTGATGATGGTGATGACGGTCGCGTAACGCTTTGTTTAAGGGTTGTGTATGCTTGCTGGTCCGTATGAGGAAGACATAAGAGGTGTTTGTTTAGGTGGGTCGAGACTATGTGGGACTTATTTGTTGGATACAAATAAAATTTTAAAGTGAAAAAAGGGAAAAAACTATAATTATAGTATTATTGATAGTTGTATATTGTAATATTATAGTATTTTTGATAGTTAAAAATTTGAAGCTATTATAGCTGATCAGAAAAGTAACGAGCAAAAAATTATTGATAAACTAAGATGTCCATGAAAAATTTATGCGCCATGAGCAACAGTGAAAGCTCGTTGTAAAAAGTTCATAGATTCATAATACCAATTTCAATACAAGTTGTGATATTTGATTTTTAAAAGTAAATTTTATGGTCTAATAGCAAAGGCCAATATATGAGTATATTCCAAAAACTTTTAAAATTTTGGTAACTCGAAAATTTTAGATTTAAAAGGCTATAACTCAAGTTCTTTACTAAGCACATGATTGAACCAAAGCTCAAAATATTTACTTTCTAATACAGGAATAAAAATTCAACTTAATGGTAGAGAAAACCTTTGTACGCAAAATTACGAAAAGGGCGAAAAAAGTGATCACTTTGGTGTTTTTTGACCTTTTTTTATCTAAAAAAGGTCAGTTACTATCATTCTCAAATTTTTACAGCTTTTTTTTATACCAAAAGCTTCAATTTCAGTCTTGGTAGATCGATGTGCTATGTAAAATAAGTCAGATATAAGAACTTTTATTTTCCAGTATTTAAGAAATAAAAAGTTTTCTCGAAGATTTTGATATAATAAAAACTCTTGAATCGGGGCTTCATTTCATGGCACATCGAGCTATCACGGCTTAAATTAAATGTTTTAATATAAAGAAAAAGCTGTAATAATTTGGCAATGATAGCAGTGACCTTTTTTTCTAGATGGATTGAAAAAACACGTAAACACCGGCCATACGAACAAAAATTACCGATTTTTCACTTTTTTGTAATGTTCTGTAAAAAACAGTCTTCTACTACCATATTTCGAATTTTTTTGATTCCTCTATTGAATATTAACATTTTGAGCTTTGATGCAATCATGTGCTTTTTAAAGAACTTGAATTATAGCCCTTTGAATATGAAATTTTACAGCTTCCAAAAAGTTGAAAGTTCCTGAGATTTGTTCATTATAAGTAGCTGAAAAATATGAAAGACATGATTCATAAATTATTTCCAAATTTTTTAAATCATTATCACTTGTTTACAAAAGAGTTAAGCTAAATAGTACCGTATTAGCTGCACACGCTAAATGCACAGTTAGGTATCCAGTTTTATTATTTAGTATTAGTAAATCAAATCTCATTTTTGAAGTGTTTTGATTTTTTTCATACTACTTGGAAGATAGATTGTATTTTAAACTTTTAATGTGTTTATACATTTTTGCCAATTTTTCTTTAAAAAATGAATAGCTTTTGGATATCATTGACCTAATTATCTAAACATAACGTAGCGTCGCCAAAAGACTCTCTTGACAATTCGGCTTTGTTTTAAGTATAGATATTACTCCTAGGACGTAGGCAATTTTTTTTTACTGAAGATGTACTATGTTTTGATGTCTCATAAACAATTTTTCTGAATATGCTTGCAGAAACAAAAAATTTTCGGCTTTAAGATGATCGAATTACCTTAAGTTAACCTTTCTTAAAATTTATCTGCACATAGTTTGCTTAACTTGGTGCAACATGTAATCAGCTACAAATACTATCGTCTTTTAAGAGCATTAGAAATTTTGTTTCTTTCATTCGGGTAAAGTTTCAATGAACTAGCAGAAATTCACACGCGCTTCGTGCGTACTGTTTTGTTTTTTCACGTTCTCAACGCTATATTGCACTATTTATTTAGTTTTAATTAGTTTAAATGATGTGATAATTAACGTGATCAATTTTTTAAGAAAAAATCAAATGATTTTATTCTATTTTATATAGTATAGTTCTATAAATACTTGAGTTTCAAAATTCAAATCTAGCGGATCCTTACGCCTATTTTATACAGACCAATCAAATGAATCTTTAAATGCTTCACAACATCCGGCCATCGTTTTTTAAAGAGTGGAATAGGTATTATTGACATTTATTTCAAGCTAATTTTTTATGTCTGGGGAATTACAAATAATACTAATATTCAAAATTGTATTTAATTAAAAATAATAATAATAATAATTTGCGACTATAAATATGGCATTAAAAGAGGTCTTTCAAATGTATGTGTCATTGTATGACGAACTCGAAGAGCTAAAACTATAAAAGGTCTCGTGAGAGAAAAATTGGTATGTGCATGGCATTCATCTCGCCGTCAATTGAAATCTAACACGAGATCACATGTCATCGGAAATAAACACCTCCGATACGTGTTTAATTCTTGGCGACTGCTTGGCTCGATGGCTGGACGATGACAGATCCGCCGGGCCCTTTAAGATTTTGCCGCTATCGAATTAGTTACGTCACCCAACGCCATAATTAAGACGTTGGAAAAAAGAATTGCTTGATCGAATAAAATAGTCATAACAACGAACATCATTGATATCTAAACGTATTGTAAAATTAATTTTCCAAGTTTATTTTTAATTTACCTTCATGCAGGTAGTTTGCAAACAATTGTAGCATAAAAATATACAATGAACATATGTCAAAGTAGATTATTCACTGTTACAAGGTTTTGGAATTCCTCAAAATATTTACGTTGTTAGTATCGTTGATACTAATGTTACTGCTTACATTAATATTTACAAAGTAGATGTCACGCGTTGAAGTGGCTCTCTCGAAAGCTGAAAACATTAGTAAAACACACGAATGGATAGTCTAAAAATATATTTAAAATTTTCTCGTATGAAAATCAGGAAAAAACCACCGAGGTGGGCCACTCGTTGTTATTTATTGCTGTTCCGAGACGGTAGTGAGGCGCAGTAGCTTAAGGGTTGACTGGTTTGGAAACGGGAAACAATCATGGTGTCCTGGAAGGATCCTGTGAGGTTACGCTGCTGTTTACTGTTTCGTTTCCTCACGAGGAGGATCAAGTCGTCAGTGATGATTTGTCTCAAGTGCCACGACACGATCGGGCTCTTGAAACCTTCGAAAAGGTGGTCTCTGTGGTTAAGAGCCTTTCATTCAATCTTGCAAGTATGTTCATGTTGCTATAATGTGAAGAGAAAATTGTCATTGTAGTTTTTTCATAAATGAAAATGTTAATGAGAATATATTTAATAATTAATAAAAATTAAATAAAAGTTGAACATTATACATATTTACATACAATAGTGTGTACGAGAATGTTAAAGATTTATATATTTTTCGAACGCTTGAATTAGAAAAATACGTATTTTGTAAATGCAATTTTAAACGTATATTAATATATTACAAAAATTTTGTTGTAACATGTACGCGGCCACTTATTGGGCAAAGCGTGAGATCCGTCAAGTGAGAGAATCCTCGCAGAGTCCACGCGAGAAACCTGGTTTTTATGACCGACAACACGCCGACCCGGCTGAGTTGGTTTTTTGATAATAAAAATGGTACGGCACTAAGATCACACAGACCACCCGATGCGGAAAGGCTGCCGCTCGCTCGCACATGTTTCCGAGCATAAGAAAACCGCAGACCGAGAACGGTGTATCGCCGGCGAGTTTCCTTCCCTTTAATGGTTTTCCGTACTATGTATAACTAGACCGTTATGGGGACCTACAGTTTTTTGTACATTTTATTCCTTCCGAGCAGTATAACTGTATTTATATGTTTCAATTTGACCCGGATGTATTTTTAAGGGAGTTGTAAAGATATTTAAAAAGAAATATGTTTGAACTTTTTCTGATCTATAATTTAAGAACTTCTTTTTCAAAACGATTCCGATGCTGTATGAAGCTGAGTAAAGTCAAATTGACAATTATATAAGTATTATCGATATTGGAAGTTTTAGAATTAGTTTTAGAATAATTAGGGTAAAACAGTTTAAGGGGGTGTGAATATGATTTAATAAATTAATTTATAAAGTTTCTTTATAAAATTTCAATATTCAGAGTGTTTGTTTATTTGAAAACTATATTTAGTATCTTTTTTGTTCGATTCCATTAGTACCGTCCATAAAGTTTTTACGTTAAGGTTGTTTTTTTGCCGACACCACATTCATATTAAATTAATTTGTTTTCAAATTTTTGGTTTTTATAAAATATTATTAGGATGCACGTTTATACAATAAGTATTCTCATAATAAATTTTGGACGATTATATTAGTATATCTCTTTATTGAATAATTATTATCGGTATATTTTACCTCATCTTCAAAATACCTTATTACGTACATTTGAAAAAGAAAAGAAAATTAAAATAATGAATCGTTATAAAATTATTATTGTAAATATTTTATGATGCTCACGTATAACTACATCAAAGTGTCAAAAATTTATAAATATTGCTTATATAAAGATACTTGCTTATTTCACCATTGTTTGATAGAATTCGGACTAATTGTTTAGAATACGAACATAGTAGTTTCCTCCAGAAAGCTAATAAATTTTTAGTCATCGTTAATTTATCTACTCCAAAATACATTTCACAGTTCCGCGAAATTTTCGTGCATAAAAAGTTCGAGCTTCCAGCATTGGTGAATTCTCAAATTTTCAAGAACTGAATTACCATTGCTACTGTTTTCTTTTACTTTAAAAATTCGTACCGTACAGTTTTCAGTCGACATGTCTAAAAGTATCACTTCGCGAAATCGAACCAACTAATGTGCGAGTTCTCTCGTACAGCGCGCGTCAACAGAAACTCTTTACCCCACACCGAAATCCATCAAACGTCAGAAAGCTCGTCGGCACGGCGCTCGCGGCCAGGAAGCTCAACGCCCGCGCACTAAAGATACACAAAAAAAAACCCCAAGTACAGAAGACGCGCGGCGCTACAAACTCCGCCTTGTAAGAGCTCGGAAAAGGAAGAAGAAGAAGAAAAAAGGAGACGAGCAAAAAGAGTTGGCTCGCGCGCACGGAGCTTTGTGCTTCTGGGCAGCACGTGAAGCGACGGTTGCTGGCTTTACCCGGGAAGCCCACCCAGGCTGACGGACGCCATCACACGCGCCGCCGTCGGCCGGGGAATCGTTGTGTTTACACCGGCAGCGCCGTAATTTTATACCGCTGATCGCGCGCGCAGCCACGCGCTGTGCTCTCCTCCGTTGCAGTCATTTTCTTAGCGCGCATGCGATATCTTTCCGAAAGTCGTCACTTTTTGAGCTGCGTGCTACGCGCGACGCTTTTACGATGGTCTTGGCTTGGCTGTTTACTTTGCTTTCGACAGCTTTTGGCAAATGAGAAGGTGCGCGCTCTGTCTCGCTTGTGACGTGCGCTTACGACGATTTCGAGATATTTTTATAAAAGGCTTTTTTTAATTTTAATGTGGGGATTCATTTTGTTGCTGTAAAATATGTGTAATAAAGTTTTGTTAAATTTCTCTTACTTTGTAATATTTTTGTAATGAATAACTATTATCACTATCCACGTTAAAAATGATAATTTAAAGAAAAACAACTACCATTATCGTGTGATTGGATGAACACAACACCGTGAGTCAATGAGTATTCTTCGATTTCCGGTCACAGATTAAACCGTTTGATAGTCATTGAAACCCGAGCATCGTAGTCATTTTCAAGATACTTATACGTATCTGGCACCAAATCACTTGGCACACAAATAATAGGCATTTATGTGTGTGCATTTTAAACTTAAACTGTGTTTATTTATTAATCTCTAATAATAATAATAGTGTAACTACCGAATAGTAGTAGCTCAAAGTAATAGATATTTTTTACGATACCAGTATGTTTTAAAATTAATTAAAAATAAATCATTTTCATTGTTTTGTGATTCCTGTATTTATTACTTCCAAAAATTTTCGGTAAAACGAAATTTACTCGAAATTATTTTCTACTGTAACGTTTTACTCAGAAAAAGATGTAAAACGATAATAATATAAAAGTGTAACTTTTAAATTACTATTCTTATTCAAATAGAATTAGTTATTGCATCCGTTCTATTATCAGGTTGTTGTGAGTGGAAAAGTGCAGTTTCTATTTTTGATGTTTCAATTTTGTATTGTATAGTTTAGCTAACTGAACTAATAAATATTAATTTTCGGTACTTTTTGCCATTTCTGTGGATTTAAATATGAAGAATATTTTTTTTCCAGACAAAATTCATCAGTATTAAATTATTGTAATTAAAAATAAACAATTTTGATACATAAATCCTGGTGGAAATATCAATTGCATTATTTATCTAATAAATAGCTAGTTTATCCAATAATCGCCAAAAATTAGGCACTTTTCTTGGCCATTTCTATCCATTGATGAAACGATTTTTCCAATCATATTCGCCATTTATAGTAGACAGAATAATAGAATAAGTTTGTTGACAAACTTACATTAGCTTATTTATGAGTATTTAATAGATATCAAAGTTGACCAGTTCTAGTAAGAAGTTTGATATTATGGCAAGGAGTGAGAGAGACAGAATCAAATGGAAAAATCATATTGTTTTCGTTTCAATCCCGTGAAACACGATTGGTATATAAACGAATTATATACCAATAATTCGTGTATAATTTCATACAATAATTCCCAATTTGTCGGTAGTCGATTTAATTTTAGATTACACGCTTTGATATAAATAAAGTCTTACGAGCATCCAGAAAGAATTTGCGATTGCGTGTGGATCCTCTTTTTTCGGAACTTCACGTAGCAAGACGGGCTCGCGCATCTGGACAGTGTTCCTTTGCGCCAGGGGAACGGACATACTACGCACACGAGATGGGCAATAAGGTGAGCCAAGATAGAATGGGCACCGAGAAGAATACAGCGGGCGAAAGAGAGAAGGATACAGGGGGCGAGCGAGAAAAAGGAAGGAGAGCGGGGAAAGAGGGAGAGAGAGAAGCGGAGAGAAGGACCATAGACGCGATCTGAAAATAAGATCTGTTTATCCCGCGTCGGCGCTATTTCGGAAACCGCGTGAGATTCTCGCGCGAGATTGCAGCGAACAAATGTGCCTAGCGGACTCCCGTGCCTGCGCAAATGAGCCGTAAAATTTCGTTATGTGTGTGTATAGCTCTTCGTCGATTTAGCGCTTGATGGAGGCGTACGCCCGCACTCGAACACGATCATCTGTTTTATTTTACACCTTTGAAAATCGTCACTTTAAATAGACGCTTACATTGAATTTACTTTCCATTGAATAGAAAATTAATCGTTTGTGTATAATTGATTATTTTCCAAATAAACTGTATTATGTATGTACAGTATTAATTTATACAAACGACGAAAGAATGCATACTTTTAAAAGCAAGCGTTTTTTTCTAAAAATATTTCCCTTATCCTGTATATATAACATCAAACTCTAAAGTTTGATTAATTAGGGTCCCTCAAAGGGGTGTATTTAACGTAAGCTCCGAAAGTTTATAAACACTGCACAGAAATAATAAGTAAAAGCCCTAGGACATAGGGTATTCAACTAGGCAGGCTGCCTTTTTTCTGGAAACGACATGTAGAGTGCGAGGGCCGCTGTTTATCATAGTGCGCGAAGGGTTTGAAAAATTGTCGTCCCCCCAGCGCGGCCTGGGTGGCTACTGTTTGGGCGATGGCTCACGCGTGCATGCAACCACTTAATTCGATGTTTTGGTGTTTGGACGTCGACGGAGGAACGACGGAGCAGGAGATCCTCGAGTGGCTCGTGGCGCGCGCGTTCTCGGCTATACGCTCATTTGGCTTCTGGAAAAGGTTTTTGGCGCCCAACGTCGTGCGACGCGAGTCGTGTGTCTAGCCTTTTTTTCAATTGAGTAACGGGAAACTCAGGGGAAACTAGGTAATCGCTTATGCATTTATAAGGTAATACAATAATGTTGGAGTAAAATATTTTAAAGGCCTCGTTGACGGAATACATCTAAAATAATATCACCGATTATTTTCGAATTAAACTGTAATTCTTCTCTTAAAAAAATTTGACATATATTTTTGTACTTTTCGATCCGGTATGTACTATTCAAATTTTTTTATAGAATATCCTGATTTTGAAATTTAATTTTTGAAGATTGTTTCTATTCAGTTTTAACTTTTAACATCTTTTTCTTTGCTGAATTTTTTCATGGCAATAAAGATTGTAAGAAATTTACATTGACAATTAATGACTACCATTATAAGGATAAAGAAATCTGGTTGCAATTGAAATTTTTTCTTTTCTTACGGAAAAAGTGTACGTATGTACACCCTTTATCACCATAAAACAATTCAGCAAAAAAAATCGCGTTTTTGGAAATGCATTATTCTAAAAAGTGTATTTTTCATTTAAAAAACTGCTTATCTCACGCATTTTTTAATTATTATCAGAATATTTTGCAGGGCGGCAAAGAGGAGTTGAAAGTGAGTGAAATAGTGTATTGTTAACTCGATAGCTTAAAAAACTCATGGAATGGCAGCAGTTTATAAATAAGCTTCAAAAATAAAATTTTGCCGATTTGAAATGAATTCAATTTGTTATTAACAAAGAAAGCGGAAGCGAAACTTATAATTAATGTAATAATAATGAAAAATAAAACATTTTTTTAGCACTAGATAATTTATATAGTTGTGTATAGATTATTGTAGAACACATCGATGAAGCTGTACAGTGTATTGAGCTACGTCGTTTAATGTGGTGCGATTCCATAAACACTTTGGTCGATATACGACTACAATGTTTGTTTGATTCTTGATGGCCTTAACTGTAATTTGAAAATATACACAGTTTGTAAGTAGTAAACTGCAGGATATGTGAAGGAATTGCATTTGTTTTATACGGTTTTCGATAAAATGTACATTGATCATTATAAAAGCACTAATTAATTTAAAAAAAAAGGATATTATTCTATGATAGCCCTACTTCTTACACCCGCAGTGTGCCAAATTGATTCGTAGCTTAAATTAGAGCTCTTATCTTATACTTTAAATTCTTTCCTTGTGGAAAATTTGTAGACTCATGCGGGAGCTTACTATTGGTTATGGTCATTAGTGGCTGTTTCGTCCATTTTTTACATGCTAAATTTCCACAGAAAAATGGATTTGTGTTTAAAACCGTGTCACAAGACGGTTTTCGAGTTTCGGAAAATTTTCTCGTCTATTGTATGACCTAAAGAACAAGACAAAATTTATGACAGAGGTGTGCCTCCAATTTTTTATTTTTTTATTTTTTGAACCCTCTAAGTGCGACTATTTTGTAAAATTTCTCATATTAGTTATATGTTAGACATGCAGAATTAAATTTTCTACAATAAATAGTATATCACACACCTAGAGAGGAAAAAACTTGGACAATCCATATCTCATGTAAATTGTCATCTGAGCCGAAGGCGAGAGTGGCAAACACGAGATGTGGGCTGGCGAATTTAAAAAAAAATTCTTATATTGATAAAGAGAGTGTACACCCGTAGGAAAATGGATTTCAACAGGACTTTGAGAGTTGATTTCTGGTATCTAGAAATAAAGCCCAGGGTTCTTAATTACGTTTCAAAGGCCCTTTTTCTCGATATGTGGGCAATCTACTCTCAAATATAGTCTACTTCGTTAAAAAATATGATGCCTTTTCTATAGACTGTAATTTGGAAAGTATTTGTACATTAGGAAAACAAGTAAAAAAGTTTATATAAAAGTAGACTGGCAAAGCTAAAACTGATGCTTTGTTTCGTAGAAAAATATTGATTTTCTTAATAAATTATAAGCAATCAAAGATCGCGTGAAGAAATAACGTGAAGAAAATGGTTAAAAATTTGTATTTTTAATAATTTTTTAACGCTATCTTTGATTGGTAGTAATTTCCCGAAAATGAATTTTTTTTAATGAAACATACTTAAATTTTAGCTCATCTTGCCTCCCTTTATATTCTTCTTGCTTGTTGGCGTATTATAATAGAAACGATAATATCATTTTTTAACAATTTAGAGCATATTTGAGATTAGATTCTCCTGCATATTTCAAGAAAAAGGGCCTATCTTACAAAGATAATACCTGAAAATAAAGAAAACATCGCAATATAAAATCTTTACGTATACTTATGCTTTTCATGTAAATCTTGCATTTAAAAAAAATATAATTTTGTAGATATTGTAATGATTTTATGAAAAAAGTCGTTTTCTATTTCAAGCGATAACTATAGAGTAAAGTAATTATTCGCTTTGCGTGTCAATGGTCTTATTAATAGCTATACTTATATTTTCAGTCATAAATGTCAGAAACGTTTGAAGTTAATTTTTTACATGTTGTTTTACATCGCAATTCTTTAAGAATGGTTTCATGGATCGGTTTTAGTTTTCAGGGGATAGGTATAATGTGCAGTGTAAAATTTTATTAAAATTGGACAACTATGTTTGAAATATCTAAAATGAGAACGCCGCGAGATCATCTTATTATTTTTTAATGTATGTAATATTTATTCTAAAGTGTTCTTGAAATGAAAAAACATTATATACCTATACAGTGACGCACAATAATTATAGTTGAAAGTATATACAAGTTAACTAAAAAGTAGGTTTTTATAATATGTGTTTAAATCTTCATATTTTTCTGTCAGATCACATCTTTTATGAAAGGCTTCAGATTTCATAGATTAATAGACAAACTTATTTGAGGCAGCTATAGGTGAATGAATTGGTAGCGGTTTTCAGCATGTAATTATTTAAAACCATATATTTGTAAAAAAGATATTGATTTCGACTATTCTTAGTATTTGTAAATTTCGAAGGAAAACTTAGGGTATTATCTTTTCATTCCTTCAGGTTTTCGTTTTTCTTACCGCTAGCGTGTTTTACATGCGTCATCGCGTTTCAGCAAACTGGAGCGAGCGTGTAGGTTGGAACGAACAGCTGCGGCCATCTTGACGCTTCGCGATTTAATGGTGTCATTAATCTGTATTGCTGGCATTTGTTGAAGTTTCCAATTCAACGAGAATAGAATGACCGTCTTCAACCTCGCAAAATTTCGGCTGGAAAAACTCTTTTTTTTGGTTGCGTAATTTAATATTTATTATTTACACAATGAATTTCAATAGCAATCTTGTAATAGATACCATATGACATACTGAGAATACAGATTTATTAAACACTTACCGAAGATAATTCATTATTAGCTTCAGTCATTTATCATTTAAATTATTTAAATGTTTAAAAAATAGTTGATAGTTACTATAGAGCAATGTACACATAAAGTAATTGATTTGTTTTACTTAATTTGAACATGATAAATTAATCCCGAAAAAGAAGTAGACGTTGGACAGTTCATTTCGTCGGCTTGGTAAAAGAAGGTACCATCTCAGAATCCGGTAAGAAACGGTACAAATTCGGAAGCCAGGTCGAAAAGATACCAACTCACGAATCGAGTTTTTCTAATCAACTTTGCGAGCTTCAAAACAAACCTTAAAATAATGATAGGAGAATAAAAAATGCATAAGATGTACAATCAAGTAATTCCTATAAAAAAATATATCTCATACTATAAAAGCGGATTTTTTTTTACTTCATATGACTTCTTAAAGTTAAACAAAAAAAGACCTTCTTGCGAGTTGGCACCTTTTCGAACCGGCTTCCGAATTGGTACCGTTCCCAACCGGATTCTGAGACGGTACCCTCTTTTACCAAGCCGACGATTTATTCATTCTTCTGTATAACTGTCATCTATGTACTGCATTACAAAACGTATGTACTTTTATAAAAATTGGATAAATATTAGGTATCTTTTAACAAAAAACCCAGGGCTGTTAGCAATTATTTTGATTTTACAAAAAACACTTTTTTACAAATTCGTATTTTATAAAAATGAATTGACTTCAATGAGATCCTGAATAATCCAATTGTTATAATTATTTAAGTTCACTAACAATACGTACTTATTTCTTATACATTTAATGGGGTAGAATAGTAATGGATATTTTTGTTGACGTTAAAATTAAAATAATTAAATTTGTTTAAAGCAAGTATTGGTATGATTTTTCAACAACCATTGTAAAAATATTATAATTATATATGCGAATTATATGGTCCTTTGTAAAATTTTCATATTTCATAGAATGATCCAATAATATTTCTAAAATATGCTGGAATGCTATAACCGTGATTTTTCGTTCGATAAGATGGAAGCCGGAAGCAATAAATCTTGTACGTTCGTTTTCTTTGTCGTGCCTTCTCATGTCGGCTCTCATACGTTCATTTTTCCATTTCTTTACGCGTGTTTACTGCTCTGCGAGGATGTGTGTCGCTACAATACAGCGGCATAGGGACCGACATAGTTCGTGGGGCGAGTGAGCGGGGAAGACAGTATTTTTGCCGCTCGCGGCACCTGTGTTTACAAAATGGAGTATCGTTACGAGAGCGTCCAGACGCGAACCACATGCTCACTTGGGATTTGTAACTGCCAGAGAGGAGTACGAGGAAAGGAGAAAACGGATTACTAATAGCGGAAATCAAAATCTGAACTCTTAATACAGACTCGAGTACTAAAATTTATGCATGGATGAATCTCTCGAATCTTTATTCATCTTGTGTAATTTCAAAATTTGAGTTTCTGCTCTAACAGGGCTCATTGAGTGGTCGCTGCTAATGAAAAATTGATAAAATTACCTAAATAGTCCATTCTGGTTGTTTTATCGAGTTATTCTAATCGATCCATAAGACGTAACATATCTACTATTATCACCAAAATTTTACAGCTATATGTTGATGCCAAGGACTTCAATATGTATCTATCATTTATAAAATATAGTATGTAAATAAGCTGTCATACAATCACACGCAAAATTAAAAAAATTGAATGTCCAAATATATTATTAGTATAAAAAAGTAATATAATACCCAATAATATTTGGGTGGTTTAAGATACATTTTTAGAGCTTAAATTGCAAATTCTGGCAATGATACGAAATGTTGCTAGGTTTTTTTTAATTGATTGGAATAACGCGATAAAATGACCAAATGTATAGGTACTTTTAAAATTTTTTCATGGCAGTAATAACTCTCGGAATCACGAATTTTATAGTCACAAGAAATTGAAAGATTCAGGAGATTTTCCCGTACTCACATCGAACAGAATAATTGTAAATTTTTCAATAGCGGAGTTTAAAACTATGTTTTTATTCATATTGTCCCTGGCGGAAATTAAAATCATTTTTTAGACAGTAAATGGCTAGTTTGATCCAAAATGGGAAAAAAATGGACTCCACGAAGCCATTATAAATCTAGGAACAAGCGATTTGTTATGTCGATGAGTAAGCACGTGTCCAAATAACGATTTTGGTTTATACCTTATAGAATAAAGCTATAAATAGTACAAAGACTTCTAAATTTTGTTTATACACCGGTAAACTATCTGTTAAGAGTATAAGTTTTACAATATATAATTAAATTGTTATGAGAAGTTGATGAAAAAAAGCGTTACACTTGTGTCTAATAACTAGCCATTTCCAATGGCCAGTTTCTGTTTTTCTGCCCATTTTTAATGGACCGATTTCTACCAGGGGTTGTAAGCCAAAATTACGTTATTTTTGACGGTAGAGGAAAAATTATAAGAGTTTAATTTTAATTAGAAAAATTTTTTTAACTATTACTTTGCATTAACATTAATGCATCCTAACATTCTAATTTCATATACAATCGTACAATGCTGTTTTAATGAGTAGTTAAAAAAATAAATTAACTTGAGTAGGAATTGAGATGGGTGCACAATAAAAACAACATTTTTTAATATTGTGTAATAATTTAATCGCTTTTTTGAAGCTAAGTCGATACATTATATTTAAAATAATGCTTTGAGAGTATGCGACGCGATGTTGGTTGATGCATGATGTTAATCGCACCTATATTTACGTCTCGGGGTACCAACATCGGGTGGCATTTCTCCCTTATTACAGAAAAATAAATTATTCATTTTATATATTAAATACATTATTAGAGACCGTTATGTCGCTATCGGTTGCTCGCTCTCACGATTAAAAATTACACTGGAAATAAATTAATTATTTAAACGTAATGGTAATGGAGATGTTAATTAGTATAAGAATAACAATTAATAAATATTTATAATATTACGGTATTTCAATATATATACATAAAATACGTTGTAAGGCTTAGTAACATGACGTTTCCTCAACAAAATTCGTACAACCTATACACGTAACAAACTTTGCTCAGCTTATTATTATCACATTTTTATTCGTCGCTTATTAATGCTGAAAAATACTTCAACTCACACGGTTTCGTACACTTCGACCGTGAGAGCTGGTATGGGATTCTTGGGTAAGGGTACGAGGGGTTTTCGGAAGGGGTCGAACGTTTCATTTTTCAGCTATAATCTACGTGTACTTAACGTTAAAAAAAATCTGTCGGGCGAGGGAACGGGACGGTTTGCACTCCTCCGAGAAGACAAGGTAAGTCTACTCGAAGAGTTTCTTGGCGTAATGCCAGATACGGAAGAAGTATTCGTCCTTGCGTAGCAGTCGCGCCCTGGCGTAGGAGTGGATGTCCGCGTCCATATTGTGTTCGCGGAGCCAGGAACTGGTGTTCTCCGTGCTGAAACTCAGGGACGTCGTCTCCCCTCGATCCGGCGCTTCTGCGATCTGCTCTATGACTGATAGATCTGTAAAATTTGTGAATCATTTGTAAAAATGCGGGTAAAATATTCCCAAAATGTTACGGCTATATAAAGTATATAACTCGAGTAAATTAGTAAATTAAACATTTTTACAATCATAAAAAAATCAATTTTGCGCCTTTGTCGTAAAAATTACTTACACTATACATTACTAGTAGATTTTTATGTGTTATTATATTTTTTGAAAGATATAGACGAAATACGTAAAAAGCTTCGAAAACTTCTAAATATATATACATTATGGTATAGGGCAGGTCCAGAAAGAAGCACAGAGAATCTCTTAAAAGAGACAGAGAAAACAGGTATGAGTTTGCGCGGAAGAAAAAAAGAAAATTTTCTTCTTTTCTTCTATATTTCACCATGTTTCAGTGAGTGTTATGGATCAATAAGTTTTAGCGAATTAGAAGAAAATATAGTGTGAAAAAAGGTGACTAAGGACAGCAATAACTTTCAACTAGTGCAAAAAAAGTGTATTATTACTATGTATGATTTTGGCCATGAACACGTGGCTTTGAACATACGAATTCATATTAATATGTGGATTAATAGATCCGATACTTTTTCTACTCATTTTTATGATAATTGAAGAGTTTGAAATTAAAATATGGATGCACCACTAAACAAGACAAAACTAGTGATGATTTAAAATTGCTCATTGTCGAGAAACAAATATAAGCCAATGCTGAAAAGGCACGTATACTGAGGAGACAAGTTTGAGATTGAATACGAGAGATGATTCGTATCGCCGTCTGAATTGATTCATTTCGAGGAAAACTCTATTATTAGATCGCCATGATTATTTTAAGATAAACGGCAAGAAATTAAGTGTACGGTGAATACACAGTTCTTTAGAGGAATAATTTACATGACAATAAAGATTATTTTTATAAAAATTAATTCGGTATTTTAAGGCATATATATGTAAAAGCGATATTTACCTGACGCTGGTACAATCTTGAGAGGCTCCTCAGATTCCAGCGGTTCGCTAAAGCCGACCTCATTTTTCGCGTAGATTCTGAAAAGGTATTCGTGATTCTCTTGCAAGTCCCTGACATTTAGTTTTTGTATGCCAGCATTGACTCTGCCGACCTCCATCCACATTGTCTTTTTCACATCTCTGATAGCAATTTTGTAGGCTTCGAGTGGCGCGCCGCCGTCAAATTCCGGTCGGCCCCATCCTATCGATATCGTATTGCCAGCTATCTGTCTGATCTCCAGTGGCGCTGTTGGTGGCGATGGTACCACTGAAAATAGTAATGAATTAGCATTATACAAACGCTGTTATTTGTAAAATAACATTAATGAAATTTGCAAAACTGTTGGTTATCTTACTGGCATGTGATTTAAGTAGAACAGGCTCTGAGGTAGCCGGCAAACTGAGGCCTAAACTATTTTCAGCGAAAACTCTAAATAGGAATTCGCTTTCTTTTAAATTTTCGATGACATGAGAATTTGTTGTGCCGTCCAAAGTAACAATTTTAGTCCATCTTGATCCTTTCCCGGATAATGGTCTCTTTTCTACTACGTAGCCTAAAGAAAAATTTATTATTAGTATGGACAATTTTGGTTGAATCTGACATAGGTAATTGTTATCTTTTTTTAAATTGTTGAAAGGCCATCATTAATTAAATAATTGGTAAAACAGTATCGTATAATATGGGATATATATCACACCATATTAATGATTTTTAAATGTGATTGTGCAACACACTAACAAGGAAAGGGCCTGAGCTGCGGGAAACAGATTTTAGCGGGCATTGGAGAGTCGACTTCTGGTACCTAAAAATGAAGTCCAGTGTGTCCTATTTCGTTAAAAAATTATGTCTCTTCTATTGGGTGTCACATTGCAAATATTTATGATACGAAAAAGAACAAAAAAGATTATAATAGTAGACAGTCAAAGCTAAAATTTAAGCCTGATTTGTTAAAAAATATTGATTTTTCAGGAAGATACAAGCAATCAAAGATAGCGTAAGATAATGGTTAAAAATACGATCCATGTAATTGGTTAAAGTAAAGACAAATTTTTAACCATTTTCTTATGCTATCTTTTATTGCTTGAAACTTCCTGAAAAATTAATATTTTTTAACAAATGAGGGCTTAAATTTTAACTTTTACTGTCTACTTTCATAATCTTTTTTGCTCGTTTTCGTATCATAAATATTTTCAATCGGACACCCAATAGAAGATACATCATTTTTTAACGAAGCAGAGAATATTTGAGATTAAATTGCCTATATATCAAGAAAAGGGGCCCATTTGACGAAATTGTCAGCACTGGATTTCATTTTTAGGTACCAAAAGTCAACTCTCCAATGCCCTCTCCTTGTAAGTTTTTAAATTAGTTTTTCAAGAATTTTTCTCTGGCTAATATAAAATAACTAATTTGAATTGGATTTGTGAATAAAAAAAAAATTAATCATTAAATTGTACCTATGTCTTAAACATCTGCTTTTATATGTCATTATTATGTAGTCTTTTTATTTCAAAAATTGAAAGTATTAATATAAATTTAAGATTTTCAGATGAATGTACCTGTAATTTCAGTTCCTCCATTGCTTACTGGCGGTGACCAGTTTAGCGTGACACTTCTGCTTGTAACATTAGTAACGTGCACATTGGTTGGTGGAGATGGTGGTGCTGCGACAAGGAAAATATAGTAATGAAATTGTGTAATTAAATTTCAACGATACTTTTGTTTACAGACAGATTAACTTACTCTTGCAAGTAATAATTTTTGTTCCAGGAAATGTCCCAAGCAAAGCATATATTGTTTCCTCCGAAACTTTTGTTATTTCTAAGCGTTATTAAAGCAATGAAAGCAAATTTTTAATAATTAATGCAAGTTATTGCTTTATACATAATTATAATGTCGCAATGTGATAGTATTAGTAAATATAGTATTTTCAAACAAAAAATGTTAGCTTGATAGAATATTAAAATACTCACTCAGTCTTTTACCCGCGATAATAGGTTCTTCAGATACATAAGGAGGACCTGCACCTATTTTATTTTTCGCAGTTATTCTAAAGTCATATGAAACATCGGTTTTTAAATCCGATATTCCAATATACGTAATATCTTCTTTTGTTGTCCCTATCTGTAATTTTATATTACAATTCATTAAAATTAGTTTTTCAAGTCGACAATAATTAATTTTTTGCTCTTAACACGTAATATACCTTTTGCCAAGTCTGCTTGGAAGTTTCTTTCATTTCAGTAATGTATTCGGTAATTGGCGATCCTCCATCATCTTCTGGAGACTGCCATTTAATAGTAAATGACGTTTTAGTCATTCCTGAAACTTCAAGTGGTCCTCTAGGAGGTCCTGGCTTATTAGCGGATACTTTTGTTGATTTTGAAATTTTAATGTTCCTTGAAGTAGGCGAGGGTTCGCTTGGTCCAACTGCGTTAACAGCTTTTGTACGGAATGTATATTCTGCATCGGTTGTCAAGTTAGTTACAGTATGAGAAGTTTTGGTTATTTTTTCCGATATTTTAGTCCAACTGTAAATAAAAAAATATTTATTGAAATAAAAATTCAACAAGAATAAAGGTCTGGATACATAATAATAGTAAACATATTTTCAACATACCTTGTTTTCTGTTTTTCATGATATTCAAGAATATATTCAATGATTGCAGAATTGCCATCAAATTCGGATTCTGTCCATTGAAGCGTGACGCTATCATTTGTTATGCTCGTTGGTTCTGGAGCACCAGGAGCACTCGGTATTTCTGTTAAAAAAAAGAAATATTTTTTATGTATAAATAAAATAAATATTTACAAGTCTTAATATACAAAAATATAAAAGTATTATATTTTAAACTTTTTTCATTTGCTGTTGCTTTGAATATTGATTAATATTTATGTAGAATATACCCTATTTAACCCATTGACATCAAACTTACATGTTTCCTCATTTTTTCTTTCAATAATATAAAAATATGAAAAATTGGATGAGAAAAAATATAAAAGATGCTTTTCCTAGTATTTTTCAGTGTGCTATTTAGAAAACTGCTTACATGTTCTTTTAGGAAAAATAGTTTGTGCACAATCTAGAGTAGATGTGGGTATTGTTGCGGTTGTAGATATAACTGCGCTAGTATTACGGATATAGAATTTTATGGAAAAACCGCAGTTATAAGAACAGTGTGTTATTTGGGTTCTGCGTATGCGTCAGCGGTCTCACGTATACTAGACCATGCCACCGTACTACCAACGCAGTAATAGCAGTATCTCCACAGTAACATCAGCAAAGACACGTTGTTTTTAAAGTCTTTTTATAAATTTATTTATCAATTTTTGCTAAAAAGTTATATTTTAATCGATTGATACGATGCATAAGTTTCATTTAAAAAGAATCTATATAATTTTTTTTTTGCAAGAAGCGTTATTTATGGGTTTAAAACTAACTTAGAAAAAATTCCGCTATAATACCAAGATCTACCTATTATAGTTTCAGACTTTCTAAATAATCGAAACCTTATGAAAATTTAGGTCTCTTTGAAAAAAGAGAGCAAAATACTTGTATTTTTTTTTTTAATTGCAAAACTTATTAACAAATATACATTAAAATGAGTATTTCATTACGGATTCTAAAACAGCACACTGAAAAATACTACCTAAAAGACGCATTTTTTATATTTTTTCTCGAAATCTATCCCTAACCGTCCGGATAACAACAAACAAGTGTCTCTACCGCGGGACTATGAAACGCATTATTCTCTAACTTTCTTGTAATCCTCATTAACTTGAATACCCGTAACACAGGTTTCTTCCTTGCACCAACTAGCCTCGAATTTCCACCCTTCATAGTGTATGCAATATAATTTTATTAAAATTAAACTTTGTTAAATAATTATATTAGAAATATCATTTTTCTTATTCTGAACAAAAGCAATTATTATAATGAACTTACGCATGATGATAAGTTTAATATTTATTGTTGCATCTCCATGAACATTTATAAGTTTTAATGTATAGTCTCCCACATCTTCTTTGTGCACTTTCTTAATAGTTAATGTTGCCGATTCTTCATCAATAGTAGGTATTATTCGATTTGATTTCTGGATTACATGACCGTTCACAGACCATTCACCCATTGGTTTTGGTGCAGCTGTAAAGTTTACACACATTTCTACATCATCTCCAACTTTAACTTTGTATAACTTCGGTGAATCCATGCTAATGGTTGGCGATGCTTCTACAACTAAAACATTTTAATAGATTTTAGTTAGCTTTAAAGTTACAAGGAAAAATATTTTCTTTTTCAAATTTTAAAAATATATACGTAAGCATCGATGTATTTACCTTCAACTTTCAATTTCGAGGAAGATGTGACATTAGTGGCAATAACACTGTATTCTAAAGCATCTTCAACAGTGCATTTTCTGACAATAAGTTTCTTTTTTGTTCCATTGTCAATTATTGTATATTTTGGAGATTCAAGAACCTCTTGTCCTTTCCTAATAATAAATATTGTGCGACTTTAATATTGTTAAATATACAATAATGAGAAGATGTAAACAATATTTTAATATATGGTGCAAAATTAAGGAGGAGTTATTTTTTACTTCGAAAAGCGGCTTTTGTTCACGTTTCTAAAACGTGCACGGTGAACATATGCCACCATTTTTAAAACACTTTTTGCGATTTGAAAGTAGTTTTTATTAGATTTACCAGTTTTTTTTTTGTTATTTCACATCCACGTCCCCACAAAATTTCAAGACGAATTAATCAATTTTACTCTAGTGAGTAAGGACAAAATAAATTGATTTTTTATACTTAAAGATCTTGCTGTGTGAATATGATAGACCGATTTAAAAAAAAAATAATTTTTTTAAGAGAATTCCATTGTTAATTGTTGCCGAGCGAGCAAATTATACAGTTTTTAATAAATTAAGAATATATATATATATATATACACTTAGATATATGTAAAACAAAGATGTCATTGCTCTCCGAAATAATACACTTCACCATTCTGAAAAGTTGGGAATCGATATTTTAAATCGTCCAAAAATGGCATTTGCACGAAATTTACAAACCAAAGTAAAATTTTGTTCAAATGCCATTTTCAGATGATTTGGAATATTGCTTTAAAACTTTGCAGGATGGTAGAGTAGACTACTACGGAGGATAATGACGTTTTCGTTTGGCATGTATTCAAAATATTTTTTTATCTAATGAAAATCCATGCAATATGCTCGGTCGGTAACAGTTGACGATGTCATCCCTTTAAAAATCTGGAAATTTATTGTTTAAGCTTTAGTTTCAGAATTATGTGACGAGTATAAAAAAATATGAAATGTTTACATAATAAAATATGAAAAACATAATAGGTTAAATCAATTAAAACTTGCCATTAAAAATTAATCGCTTTCGCTCATTAACATCAAATATAATATTCTTTCGAATTATTAACATTAAAAAAAAATCATTTTTAAAATGTTGCTTTCAGAATTTTTACATTATTATGTATTACTAGTGACTTGAGAAAAAACGCACAATATGGATTTCTTTTACAATTGCATCGTAGCGATTTTGTATCTTTAACTTCGGATTGAAAGAAAGCTTTGTATTTTACGAAAAAATTTCCAAAAGATTAAGTATACAGAGAATATTTTATTATTTTGCAATAAAATTGTTATGATTTGCCCTATCAATAAAATATATAAATTTATGTTAATGTACGTACCTCAACCATTTAACAGGAATATTTGGATTTGAAATTTCAATTTCAAATGTAGCATCTTCATTTAATGGTACAAAAGTAACTTCAGGTAAACGTTTTATAAATTCAATACCCGGTTCTTCGACAGTTAATCGTGCACTGGATGTTTGTGTGCCCACTTGGCAAGAATAAACTCCTGCGTCATTTGGGTTTGAATTAAAAATTTTTAGTTTTTGTCGTTTACCGTCTATAGAAAGTTGTACGTGTTCTGAAAATTGAAGATCTTGGCTATCTTTAAACCATCTTACTAAAGCATCTCCTTTTGTCAGTTCGATTTCGAATGTTACTTTTTCTCCTTTAGCTATTGTAACATCTTGCATTTTTGTTATGATCTCAGGTGGCAATTCTGAAAAATAAGTTTTTAATTACTTTTATATTATAATATAATTATCTAAAAAATGGTTTGATAAGTATACTGATTCATTATCAAAACACAATTATTTAGAATGAATTCCATAAACTTTTTAAATAGTTAATACATTCAATTTCATTGATTTCTACATTTATTATTTATTACGTATTTTACGGTTTTTACTGAACTGTTTAGTTTTAATGTTATATTATAATTTTGGTATTTTACTTACCAACAACAGTAACTTCAGCTGAACAATCTTGATCAATAAGAGTACACGTATATTCACCTTCGTCCTGAATGGAAGTTGATCTAATCAATAGTTTTCTTACTGTTCCTTCTTTAATGAATTCCAATTTTTCGTTTAATGGAGTCAACGGTATACCATCTTTAAGCCATGATACGTCTGCAGTTTGAGATGTTATTTCTACTTCCAAGATCGCTTCATCTCGCTCGGTGACTTCGAAATCTTGTAGTTTTTTCACAAATTCTGGTTTTGTAGCTGGAATTTTTTTTACATATATTTTGAAATGAACTTGGTACTTTTCACTTATTTATTTATTTTATTATATAAATTCTCACCTTTAACTGTTACGTCGCAGAATGTTTTTTGATTTTTGACTGTGCATTTGTAAGTTCCCTCATCAGTTTGAATCACATGTTTAATAACGATCTTGTGAATTTTTCCATCTTGAATAACTTCACGGTGATCCATACCACTTAATTCTTCATCATTATGCCACCATTTAGTAGATACTGTGTGGGAAGTTTCACAAGCCAACTCTAAAGTTGTATATTCGTCAACCGTTTTTCTTCTTTCTAGTTTCTTTACAAATGAAACTTTATCTACATCTACTGTAACTTTAGCACCGTGAGATGTTTTGCCAACGGGGTTTACCGCTACACATTTGTAATCTCCTGCATCAACTTCAGAGTTAGCATTTTTTATTTCAAGGGCAATGTTTTCACCATCATAAATTTCAGTAATATTTGGCGATTTTTCTAAAGGTTTATTGTTCCTAAAATTGCAATATATTTATGAATTAAATTTTAAAATAATTTTTTAAAAGAAATATTTGAATATAAATGTTTACCTTAACCATGTTACTTCTGGTACAGGATTTCCAGTAACTTTAGCTACGAGTTTAAATGTTCCTTTTTCGGGGACTGTCAATTCTTGGAATCTTTCAGTAAACAATGGTGGTTCAGGAGCTCCATATGGCATTTCTAAATTAATTTAAATGTTATTAATTGCATAATTAAAAATATTACTTACGTCGACTGTAATTTACCATAAACTGATAAGAATTTTTCCATCGGTCTTACAGTCTTAAAAATTAAATTACTTATAAATAATGTAAATTTAATTGTAGAGTGTGGATAGTGGTGGGGGTAAGGGAAAAGTAGGGGGTATGGGTATTTAAGGAGGGGTATCGCGGGTTTCATTTCAGTCCCTGAAGAGGAGCCGAAGCGGGAGTAAGTAAAGAATCCCTCAGATCGCATATACGTCATTATTTTTAAGTCATTCCGCAACGAGTGCGAGAATCACCCTGCGCATATACTATTTTTTATCACGCGTGCTTGAAAAATGCCATTACGTAAGGGTTTTCCGTATGCTAAGTCGATGACCAATTACACACTGCATGCGTTATTTTCTCTAAAACACGCTCCAGTGCACAAAACGTTAACGTAATAAAAAATAATGTAGCGCCCTCACGGTGTACCGATGGTAGAGAAGTTATAAAGGTTATATTATTTCCATGCAAGCATTTTTCTCGCACTTGTGATAAAAATACTGCGTGTAACTAGTGCGGTATGTTGACAATAGCTTACGCGGGCGATATGTTACATTCACTACGCTCGTGCGCCAATGCGCCTGCGTGCGCTATTGGCAACTATTCCGTACTTTTTATACAATGTACTATTTACTAACAATGTGCGCAACAAATGTTAGAAAATAAACTGTAAGCGAAGTGATCAACAACTACGTACGGATGCAGTTCGAGCTAAGCTAATTAGGAAAAATAGTATACACATTAAATAAATGATAATTAATTTTAATTACCTTCTTCGTATATCGATTCTTCCTGTTTGGTAATCCTCAGTGTTGCTTCCTCTACAATTTTAATTTGTTTTAATTTAATAAAAATTATTATAAAATCATTGTTACCGCTTTACCGATATGCTTTACTAGTGCAGGGCAATAAGGATGGGAGGAAAAGAGGTTGAAAAAAACGAAAATGAAGAGTTACTTACTAAGCTGAAACAGCTGATGATATAATTAAAATTGAAGATGTTGTAAGCATGAACTATGCAAGCCAAGTAAAGAAATGCTTAAAAATAAAAAAGAATATTAGCAAACCTTCTTCGTAAGTTGATAACCGGCGTTTTGGTTTAAGTTTTAAGGCTAAGGATTCGTCAGCTTCTTCGCGAGAATATCTTCTTTCTCGTTTTAATGTCAGTCGGACGTCATCTTCTATTTCTTCTACAGAATAAGGATGGTATTTTTCTTTTGGTTTACGTTTAAATGGTAAACGAAGTTCATCTGTTTCTAGTTCTTCTATACTATATTCGTCTTTATCTGAGTCATAGATAATTTCTTCTACAATCGGCTCGGAATCATCGAATTCTTGTACAATTCTTATAGTCTCTTCGCCAGTTTCTTCAGAGTATGTCAATTTCTTCTTTTTAGGTTTGAGCTTAACCTTACCGGACATAGATATATCTTCTTCTTCATATGTGTTGAGAGAAATTTTAAATTCTTGTTCAACGTCTTCTTTTGTTTTAGTTGTTCGTGGCCTAAATGTTACATTCTCAGTTTCAGTTACCTCCCGAATATCTGGTCGTGGTTTCTTTCGGGAACGCAATTTCTTAATAGTAACATCCTCATAAATTTCCTCAATAGGTTTGGGAACCATTTGCGGCGGTTTGCGTTTTAGAGTTAACTCTGGGACCTCTTCTTCAACATCACTCGAAACTGGCAATAGTTTTTCCACAGTCAATTCGTCTGCAGCATCTTCCGGTATATCCTTTTTATCAGATGATTTCTTTAGAAGAACATCCACACTAACATCTTCTGGTTCAGGGCCTACAATATCGGCCGCTGGTTTTGAAACAGTAATTTTCTCCGATGATTCTTCGACAGTAGTTTTCTTTTTAGGTTTGCGCTTAATTTCTACTCTTTCAATTACGTCCTCTTCTACTTTTTCTTCCTCAACGAGAGCTGTCTTTTTTATTGTTAATTCGGCTGGAGCTTCTTCTATTACAGGTTTTTTCTTAGGTTTCTTCTTTAATTGTACGTCTAGTGTCTCATCTTCGGGTTGTTTGATTTCAGCGACCTCTTCACTAGGTTTCTTAATGGTAACTTCTTCAGTTACTTCTTCAACACTGGGCTTCTTTTTCGG
>JAPYZO010000828.1:0-31566 GCA_030522905.1 Torymus flavipes | reverse complement strand
TTTATTGCAGGATAGAGCTAGAGCGGAGGTTACCGAAATTATAGATAGAAGTGAGGGCCGTTTAGGAATAACAGAAATACAAAATCTCAATTATTTGGAACGATGCATTAAAGAATCTCTTCGGTTGTATCCACCCGTTGCAACGATGTCACGTAATGTTTCGGAAGATTTACAATTAAGTAAGATAGAATTTACTAGAAACTTAGAATAATGATATTATCGAATATTTTAGTTCTAATTTCGTTTGTTGAAGAACAAATCAATATTTAATGAATGAGAATGAAGAATTATATTAACATTGTCATGCCTATTAGCGAATTAAGCAATTTAGACATGTACTTTACTCTCTCTTCTAGAAAATTATATGATTCCTGCAGGAACAGAACTACTGTTTCATTCTTACGATACGCATAGAGATCCAAATTTTTGGGAAGAACCTAATAAATTCGATCCAGATCGATTTCTTCCAGAACGATCGCAAGGACGTCACCCCTTTGCATACATTCCTTTTAGTGCAGGGCCTCGAAACTGCATTGGTAATTCATATCTCTCGTTCATAGCTTATCATGTAAATGAGGAGAGTAATTTTATAAATACCTAATTCTAAATTATAAACATAACAATTAAATATTTTTTAGGTCAAAAATTTGCTTTAATGGAATTAAAATCGTTGATCGCTCGTATTTTGTATAATTTTAAACTGGAAGCTGTAGAGCAGACCTCGAATATGCCATTATTATTGGACATCGTAATACGACCCTCTAAACCAGTACACACAAGATTTGTTAGAATTGACAGATAAATTTTCAATGGTATACCGATTTTGTCAATGGAATTTTTGATCAAACGTTAAATAAACAGGAAAATTCCTTATTTTAAGATTCCACGAACATCAATTAGATACCTATAATATGACCTATATTGTTGTTATTTGGAACAATAATGTTATAATAAATATCCAATAAGTTGATTGATTAATTTAAACAATTGCAAATAAATAGTTCTTATTAAACATAACAAATTTTGGTAAAAATTATAAATTTCTAAAATCTTATTCTACAGAAGATTATATAGTAACGTACTTATGCCCCACTGCCAAGCATCGTATATACCCGTATATAAGATCAAATAAAACAACGCTAAACAATAAAAAGTTATATAATCCTAAATTTTTCTTGTATTTATAATGATAATATTTTTAAAATAATGGAATGAGTGAACCAAAAAATGTACTTACTTATCGAAAAAACTTTTAGTTTATGGAATCTCTTTTTGATCATGAAACCTCTATATTTTTTATTTTATTATAAATGAATGTCACCAAATATAGCAAGTAATGAACAATTTTCTTACTTTATTAAGGCGTTGAGCAAAGATATTAGTTTAAATAGAATATGTGTCTTTGACCCAATATATAAATCATTTTTGAAAATGTGATGTATAGTTTTTTATATAAACTAATGAAATTGCATTAATAAGAAACTCTATTTTTTGTTATATACTTATGCTGTGAACTTGAACTTGCTTGATATTGTTAAACGAAACGGCACGGTCAGTACGTTATTTGCTAAATGTCACGAAATGTGACGTTTCAACAGATCAGAACAAATGCTTAAACACTTAAATATCCGGTTCATTATGTGTTTTCTTAACGCAAGTTATAGTTATTATCTTTGGTAATTTGCCGTGTCAAGTTTTTGTTTCCATCCGTTTTACTTCACAAGTATATTACACTATATATTAAAATACCTATATGGATTTTTCAAATTAAGTAAAACTACACCAGATAAGTATACTATATGCTCGTACCAGTTACTGGAGTTTTTGCATGCTTTCAAATGTCCGCAGTAATATAACTGAAACTTGCCGTCTGTTTGGGGGCACAGTAACTGGCACACTTACCCGAAGTATATTTTTCTTCTTTACCAAATGGTTTATACCATTATTTATTCTTATTTACTTGAAACATTGCAAATATATTGTTTTTATATTTCTATAAAAACCTTCGCAGCATTTCGATTAAAATTTATAATCTCAATATTTTATACCTTTGTTTATAAGAAACATTTTTCCATACACAAATAGATGTGATTCAGTAGCTATTATTACCTATGTCTGATGTGGTTGTAAACGAAAACGCGAAAGCTCGCCAGTGAATAAATATGCCACCCGAGCTAAGAGTCATTTAAAAATGAATTGCCCCGGTTACCTGGGAATAGATAAGAGGAATAATTTTAGAACATATTTTCGGAAGTGAACATATGAAGAAAGCAATAGTGGAAAGCAATAGTATAACAATAATCAAACGATCTAAAAAAATGTTGAAACGCCAATTATTTTTCAAACAATAATTAATAATTCATATCTTTCGTTAACAGTTTATCATGTACATGAGAGTAATTTTATAAATACCTAATTCTAAATTGTAAACATAATAATTAAACATTTTTTAGGTAAAAAATTTGCTTGACACTGGCATTTGTAAAACAATCTGAAAAAAATCATATACTTATGAAACTTTAAAATAGAAAATAAAACAAGAAAAACAGAGCTTTCATCCTCTTTTTCAGAATTAAAAAATATTAATTTTTGCGAAAGCTATTGTAGTTTGAAGTTGAGCAAAGAACATGCACTAAAATATGAGCGAAATGAAGAAGCCGATTCGAAACCGAAAATTGACTTGTCCGCTTTTCCGACGAAAAATTGCTGTGTTTATAATAGCATTAAGCCTCTGGCTAGCCATTTCCTAACTAAATCACTGGCCAACGTAATATCTTTTAAATACTCATAAATAAACTATAAGCTAATCTGTGAAAAAACTTATTCGCTATTAGCGAATATGATCCGAAGAATCGTTTCATCGATTTATAGGCCAAGGAATTTAAATTTAATGAATAAAGGAATTTAATGGCTAAGGAAAGTGTCTAGTATTTGACGATTATTGGTGAAACTATAGCTATTAATTAGGCAAATAACGGACTGGATTTCCACCAGTCAACAGTGTGGCTGTAAACCAGTGGTTACAGCTACTCAGAAAATAATTAATCTGTTATACTAACAATATTTGCAAAGTTTCAAGTGGATGCTCAAAAAACTAGCTCGAATAACTAATTTAAAAAAATAAAGAATAAAATAATGTCAGTTAATATACTATTTCATTATATAATAAACTTAGTCCATGAGTTCCTTTGTTATAAAAAGTACACATGCACAAATACACAAGAGACAACAAATTTTCTCCAATTCGCGGTTTCTATATTGAGCCATAAATTAAAAAAAATTATTTAAACATTTTGTGTACAAAAATTGTTTGAACGTTCCATTATTTTGATCCAACGTCGTAGAATCGGGTACTTTCCGCCTGCTAAATAGGCATCAAAAGTCGAATTTTGCGCCAGTAATTCAAAAATAATATTTTAAAATTTTGTTTAAAATATTCAATGAAAACTTTTGATCTTTTAAAAAATAATATTATTTATTATTATAGTAAGTTTTATAAAATAGATTATTTATGTAAGAAACACTTCAAACTTCAAGTTGTGAACTATTATTTATAGATTGTATTATATATAGATATGCGAAATAAAGGTTTTTAAAAATCATTATATTGTTTTTCAAATCTTTCTTGATTTTTATGTAACCTTTAAGGTGGCTTTGGTGTGCTGGGCCCATGGCGGAGGGCATCAATATTTTATTGTCAAATGACCAGCAAACTTTTATTTACTACTTATTAATAGTATACAATCTCATTTACTATTTATACTATTTTATATTATGTTACATATAAAAATATATGCTCGTGTAAAAAGCATTTTTAGTTTTTATGAATTGGATTTAAATTTTGCTGATGACTTGATATTTTCATTACACAATTTTAAGATTTCTTAACTGAAATACTGTACTCTTTAGGTGGTATTATGAAAAAATAATCAATTTTCATGAAATGACAAAGAAAAAAAGCTTTTCTCTCCATAAGTCTGTATTAAAATTTAAATTTTCGAATAATTTTTTCTCTGTAGTTCACATGGGGTGACCCTACTTGAAAAAATATACAAATAAAAAGTTTAAAATTCGCATTACCAGTAGGTACAAATAATTTTTTTGTTCTACTTCTCGATTTCGCTAATTCGCCGGGGCCATCCAAATAAGTACTATTTAACGTAAAAAAAAAAAAAAAAAAAAAACAGAATGAAAGTTATATATGCATTTTGAATAACAAATCGATAATAAATTTATTCTAAAATTTGTTTGTCTTTAAAATTTTTTATTTATTTAATTTGTTTAACCATATTAAACGGACTCAAAGCCCTTGATAAATATTATCAAAAATATGAAATTTATAAAACTCTACTTTATAACAAAGTCAACTATTTTGTTACGATTTAAGTACACAGTAATTCAAAAATTAAAATAGTTGTACACTCGTGAATACAGGCATACTTGATTATTCATCAATAACATGTTTTATGACAAAAAAAGATGTTCACGATATTGATAATTTATTATAAAGGAACCGTCAAAACTTATACTGTCGTACAAGATGCAATAGGAAACTGAGAACTGAGAACTGCAAAAATGTAAGAAAAACCAGGTGTACTTAACAAAATTAGCTAAAATTAAATTAAATTAGAAAATTCTGTTGTAAAAGTTGTAATGCAACAAGTTTTCTCTTCATTTTGAGCAATAATATCGATTTTAAAGCTTTATTATGAGATCAACAAAAGCTCGACCGTGGACATCTTCTTTTTAACAGAAATACATTTCGTAAAAGTTTATACAATTATTGTCAAAGTACAAAATACTATTTTTCACATACGTGAGCACTATCACAAATATGAATAGAGCATTATAATGAACTTACAAATTCACTCTAATAGCATAGTTCATTATACCCAACTATTTTGCATAATGTCACATATACAGCAAGCTATTGAAGTACAATACTTTTTAATTTTAAATGATTTATGGCAATTGCAGCACCTAAACTCATATTCTTTATATTTATATAAAATTATAGTGCGTCGAGGAATGTAAAAATTTTCAGAAATTATGTGCACAATCAGAAACTTATTACTTATATTACAACATTTTTAACTTTTTTTTACGACGACTTTAAAAAAAGAATATTTGTACTTTTTAAAATACTATTCATTTTTGTTAGATTAAATATTTTGATAAAGTTATTCTTCATAAAATGAAAAAAATTGTAAGTTATTGTTAGAATAAATTGATCTAAATACATTTTCAAATTATTTAATCTAACAAAATATCATTCTATTTATTATAAGTACATATCGATCACTTAATATATAAATATACAACAACACACATCCATGCACATATATGCCTTATTATAAAATTACATATAACTATTTTCTTCTTTACTTCTTTGAGAATCTCTGAATTTACTATCAAAAACATACAATGACTTAGATGTTAAGTTTCCATTTATTTCTGTTAGCCGTCGTCTTCGTCTTTTGATATATCTCGCTACAAAAGGGAAAAATAAATCTGGATCCAATTCAGCATTTTGATTATCACACATTAATCGGGCTAAGTAACTGCATAAAAGTCCAATTATTATTGTCAAAACGAAACCTATTGCGCTATACCACATGTATGAAATTCGGTACAAATAAAAATAAGATGAATCATCCCTGAAAACAGAAAAATATTAAATAATCAATTAGACAAATTTTATGACGAAATCCTTTTAAATTTTTATTGCAATTAAGAAAAATACTTTCAGATTTAAATCAGAACTAACATTTTAAGTGTAGTTAAATATAATTTCATATATTGGAAATCATACAAAATATTGTATCAAATATATGTTAATTGAAAAGTGTGAAGTAAAAAGTAAATATCAAGTAGTTTGTTTGGCTTTATATAGAAGTTAATAATAAGTTTAACATAATTGCTCTTTCAAGAAACGAAATCTATTTAAATGTAAAAAGCTAGTGCTTGCTATATGTTTACTCAAGAATTTCTACAATACCAAATTTTTATCATAAAAAAGACAATTAATAACAAAACTATAAAGATTGTCAATGAAATAACTTATATGAACTATATATTGATTATTTAGAAGTAGATTTTGTTATCATGTTAAATGAAATGTTACTAGTAACATACTTAGGATTTATTAACAATTCCGTAACAGGATCAGATGTATTAAAAGTATGTTCTATAAGAGATCTTGCACTACAGCCTTCAGTAGAAACTGGTAAAGTTGGAGCCATTGGCCTTGGCTGGCCAAATCCAATCCACAAAGTGAACATAAGAGACGTCAATGTTCCAATTACAGCACCAGTCTGATTGGCAGCCTCGAATAGCATTCCTAAGGTAAAAATACCTAGTAATGGACCCCCAACCACTCCAAATATGGTTAAACTAGCCTGCAATAAAGTAATAAAATAATAAATAATTCGTACATACACAAATTTGTACTGCATATTATTGTATTAACCAATGGGTAACTCCCGTTTATTCTTAATAACATAAAATAAAAATAAAAATATACTATTTTCAATTTATTTAGTTGTAAGTTAGTTATAGTCTGTTTGTATTCATATATCTATGATACCTCTGTAGTATCTCTACCAGAGATACATTTGGAGACATCTATAAAGAACAAAAAAATACAAATAGATTTCACGCTATTAATCTAATATATGAAATTAATTTTTTTTGTCAATAAAAAATATGAAAGTAAAAAATGTTAAATAAAGTTTTATTTATTCATTAAAAGAAAAATAGTTGTTAATGATAATTAATAAAATTACCTTGATAAAACGGAATAAAAAGTATGAGAAAAAATAAATCTAATAAAAAGTATATTTATATTTGTTTTTACTATTTGTTAAAAAATATTCAAATATTTGTATTATAAAGAGAGGAAAGTATTTGTTTAAACAATAAAATTCGTAGATACCTGAAGTACTCCTCCTAGTAACTGTGCTGCGAAAGCTAATGCAATGCAGGCAATTCCAAAAGCCAATACCAACAGTTTGCTAAATATTATGGATTTTGACTCTGAAAATTCATTGCCCGAACACCTTATATACACTGGTTTAATATAGTCTTCCAATGTTACAGCTGCCAATGAATTTAAACCAGCAGATATTGTACTTAAACCAGCACTAAAAATTCCTAACAATAAATATTTTTCATTAGAATCATTTGTTGCAATAAATATTATAAGATTTTATAAAACAGAATGACAAATATTTAGAGAGCTACATATCAAAATTTGTATTATATTACTTTTGTTCAATCTTTATATTTATTAGTTGTTGTAATCTTTTAGCTGTAGAATACGTCAACCAGTTTTAACATTCTCTGAATTATTCTATTCCATAACGAAATATGATTTAAAATAAAATAACCAAAGGAATGGTTTTTAAAAATCACGTAAAACTAACCAGCTATAAATAAACCAGGTAATCCTGGTGAGCCTGACAATGTATCCATCACATATAATGGTAATAACATGTCAGGGGAGGATATCCTTCCACTTCTTTTTGGATCACAGTTATGATAATGGCTATAAATAGCAAGACCAGAAAAACAAGTTGTGATAGAAAGCCATGTTAAAATGGGCCAGTTTAGCCATAACGCCAACCTGGCTGATTTTATATTTCTGAAAATCAAAAATAAATTCATTATGACTTATTAAAGTAAAACTTGTCTCCTATAATTTAATTGAAAAATTGGTATTAAGGATGTATTAACTTTAACAGGTTCAGTGCTAAGCCCATTATGATGATATTTCATATAATTTTATATATTTAATTAAAACTGATTGAAATTCTAAATATTTTATTAAAATTTGGTCACTTTCTATATCGTGAAACCATAAGGGTTTCAAACATATTCGTATTGAATTTGTTGAGTTTAATTTTCATTTTATAATGATTCTAAATGTCAAAGGATTTGTAAAACCTTGTGGTACAAATATGTACCACATAGCACTGAACTTGTTAAATAAATCTTGATCATAGATGCAACACTAAGATCTTTTAATTCAAGAAAAAACCTTTTTTATACATATTTAAATTTATTTAGTAGATGTAAAATTCAATATTGTAAAGAACGACATTTTGTGAAGATTGAATCAATTCAATTTTACAATGAAATAATACAATGAGAAATATTACTTACTTTAAAGTCATCATGCGCTGAACTTGAACTTGATTTACTCCAAAGAGTGATAAAAACGTAAATAATCCACCAATAGTAAGACCCCACCAAGTATGGCGAACAGTTGGATCAAGTGATATGCTGTGAAAAAATGTATTATATAATTAAAAAATACACATTTATAGGATATTTTGATAATAAATTTCACTAGTGTAAGTATATACTACTATTAATAATTCATTAAATTGTTTGAATTTAATTCATTCTAATATAATTTATTAAGTTTATTCATATATTAAAAAACAAAATATTAATTTCAATTGAAACTAAAATATTCTTTTATACCTATAATATTCTATTATACTATTTTGAAATATAGAAAATTGATTTATATTGATATTCTTTTAGTTTTTAGTAACATAGATGGAATCAAATTCATTCAATTTTCATTTCAATTGTTTGTACATACTTATTGAATTCAAGTCGTCCCCCTTTCTCAGCCATATGCCAAATTTCAGTTAAACCACCTGCTTTGTGGGCAGCAGTGATAATTACAATAAATAATGATACAAACATAAGTACACCTTGGAAGACATCAGTAATTAAAACAGCCTTAATTCCTCCGATGGTTGAATAGAATGCACAAACTAATCCGATAGCAACTATACTCCAAACTCTGGATAATCCTGTTGTAGCTTCTAAGGCCAATGCTGGTGCATATAAAACTACTCCTGAATATAAAAGTAATTGGATCCAATAAGCAAAACTAGCTGCTAAACGAGCACCATACCCAAAACGTTTTTCTAAATACTAAAAGTAAGTAAATGTAAACATTTCGATATTTTATGCAAGCAACATTTTATTATTATATAGACAACACAATTCATACCTCATACGCACTTACTGCACCAAGATTAAAAAAGACTGGCATGAAGCAGTAACAAACAATAGGTGTGCCTATCAAGTATGATAGATTTATAACAACAAATTGTGTACCATAGGTATAATTTTCAGCAGAAACTCCGAGTAAAGTTATTGCTGACATAAAGGATACCATCAGTGCTATACCAACTGGAACAACACTCATTGATCTATCAGCTGAAAAATATTCCTATAAAAATATTTTTAATTAATCAAAATTTTCAATACAAATAATGGATTTTCAATATTATAAAAGTTTTATAGTTACTTGTGTCGTCTTTTGTCGTCCACCAGAAAATCTGTAATAAAGTCCAATTCCTACACTTATGCACATTGCTGCAGCAATAACTAGGTAATCAGCCCATACTAGAGTTGCTGTCTCCATTGTGGCTCACTATAATCAATAACAATAAAAATATAAAAAGTTATCAAGTATTAAATAAGTTTTTGAAAAAATTATTAACAGGATCAAAAGAACAGTAAGGAAATTGAAATTATTAAAAGAACAGTTTAAACATTTCTATTAATTTTGAGATTAAAATTATGGTAAAAAAAATCTTTTGAAATTGTTATATTAACAAGTTCAGCACTTCTGATCATACATGGCTTATGAGTATTTTGCAAAAACCATTTCAAAATACTAATTACAATACAAATAGTTACTCAAACACAAAAGTTTGAGTAAATATAAGAGGCTTTTGCTTCTGAATTTTACATGAACAAAGCTGCTTATGTTTTAAAAATTTTACTTATATTTTTCTATTGGTATTTTAAAATAGTTTTTGCAAAATAATCATAAGCCATGTATGGCTCACATAGTGCTGAACTTTTTAATACAACAATTCTTAAAGATCTTTTGTACCACCATATTAATTTTAAAATTAATAGAAATATTTAAAATGTCCTTTTAATATTTTCAATTTCTTACTTTTTAATCATTGGAATAACAACTTAAAATATAAATTGTAAATTTATAGAATAAAACCTTTAATAGAGAGCTATCTGATAACATTTAAGTATTTCAAACTTTGCAATACTTTTGGTGATTCAGTATATCTTTGTTCTCTTAGAAATTTGATAATCTAATGTATTTCAATTTGACCTTTCAAAGATATTATAATATTTGAATCAAAAAATTATAAAGTGATATATCAAACTTGTATTTTTACTCTTATTGAGATAATATTGATTAAAATATATACTATATTATCATTCATCAGTTCTCTATTTCTTAAAAAAATATATAGATATTTATTTTGTATGTATAGTTTTGTAAGTAAATAAAAAAAAATACTTTTGAGAATTATATAAAAGAGAAAGTATCTGAGGATAAACTCAATGTATTGTAGCTTATTTAATGTTAAAAATTATTATATTACAATTTCAAGCATTGTATCTAAGAACATTAAAGCAAGGATATCAAGCAATGAGATTCAAGTTTATATTGTTTACTTGTCATGCTCATAATCTATGAGCATTTCATTTTTGTTTGAACATGTAACTTTCAACCTGATATCACTTTGACATTTACCTCTTTTATCCTTCTTAATCCAAACTTGAAAAAAATTATGATTATATGCTTATTAAAGACTGTATTATATTTTATAATGTAAAATATACAACTTCTTCATTTTATGAGCACAAAATTAGAAATCAATTTATTTTTAGAATTCTTTTGAGAAGCATAATGACCATGAAAATATCTTTACAATTTTCTTAAACTGTATAATTTTCGTGTTATCAAGTGAATAATCAATGAGTACTTATGTTAAATTCAATGGAACTCTCAAGTAAACAGTTGCTGGAAACTCAACTTCACGAAACTTACTAATTCATTCCAATTCCGTTATTCAATTTGCCGAAATAAATGATCTTTTGTTATCGAGTGGTAATTGATTTGAAAAAGCAACAAGTAGTTTTTATATTTATGTCAACTATTCCGATCGATAGCGGCTTCGAAGCCTGCCACTGAGATTTCCGAGCGAATTTTCTCCCTATTCGCACATTCCAAGCGTAAAACTACGGATATATAGGTATGCATGCACAACTTGTGCGCTCTGCGGCGATAATCGAGCATCTATTGCAATTAAAAAGCGCAATCATCGCAGCTTACGAACATCAGTTGCGCGCCGCGCGCATCGATCAATGATCCCGTTTTATTTTTCGCCACGGCGAACGCTGACGTAACATACGTTGACCTTCGCCCTTTGACTTGGGAAATAACGCGATTCATGACATAAACGGAGCAAAGTCAAAATCCCCATAAACTTACCTAGGATTCAGGGATCAGCGATGACAAGACAACGGCAAGACTCTGCTGATGTAATCTCTTCTCGTGCAAAGCGAAGCGCGCTCACGCGACATTCGCGCTTTACTGGCGCTATATAATCTCTCACGCGGACAGTGTGCACAGCTTTTTGCAGTCTTCACGCGCTTACCAGTATAGCACTATATAGGTATAGTCTAATAGTACGAGAGCGAATGGAACCTTTACGCCGAGTCTCATTCCCCCTTTTCGCGGCTTTCTTCCTCCCTCTTGTTATTACATTCTTGCGCGCTCGTCCCCACCATCCAACCATTTCTGTGATCGAGCTCTGATAGTCTGATGGGAATAATGAAAAGGGGCACCCATACACGCGTACGCATAACCTAGACTTGACAGATGCCAGTTGCGCGGAAAGTGTGCGCGTGCGCGTCTTATCACGTGGTTTGACGTCACACAGGAACGCGGGGGTTCGTGTCGGCTGCTGGACTGTGCGAATAGTTCTTTCTTATACAGTTTGTTGATGGTGAGATATCTTGTAAGTGGGGGCTAGTACACTTAAAAAAGAACAGTGCACACGCACAAGAAATAGCATTGGTTGTATACCTATATATATCAAGAACAGCGAGGAACTACGAGCAGTTCCTCATATATATAGATATACAACCAATGCTATTTTTTGTGTCTGTGCACTGTTCTTTTTTAAGTGTCCCGGCCTTAATTAAATCGCCTAGCATGCTGCAGGAGTGCTCACGCGTTCGCAGAGTTTTAAGCATTCCACCCATGTGGTTATCGTCTATTTCTATGTATTTTTGCTATAGCTTGCTGCGTGCCATGGCTTTAATTCGCTAAATGCTGCAAAACTTCTTTCATACCCTCATTTTTTTTTTTAATTTTTATTTCCTTTTTTATAGAAAAGATTAAAGAAGTTACATTGAAACTTTTGGTGAAATTGATTCTTAATTTGATTATGTAATAATTACAATATGTAGTTATAACTCTATATGTATAAAAATATGCCTTCTTTAAATGTTTAAACAGTAATATGTATGTATATCATCGTATAATACATTTGGTTTATATCACCCTCCTGCTGCGCGACTTTGCAAGAATGATATAAAAACAAAAAATAAAATAATTTTTTTTAAACCAATTAAGTGAATCATCAAAAAATTAATTCTTTGATTATGTATATTTATAATGTTAGTAATAATAACTAAAAAGAAATTCTCAATTTAATTAACTTTATAAAAAAGAATCATCCAATGAAAAAATCTTCGAATCTCCGAATGCTATATAATACTTATTCTTTTCATTGTAACTCTCCATCAATTTATAACGAAATGACATATTATCAATCTAATTGAATCAATGTAAAATAATAAAAAATAAAAAAATGTGTTTCGCAAAACGGCCGGGTGTCTCAACCAAGCTATAGTATACTAGCAGTCTCGTATAGTAACGAATGATTGGGGCTTATTGAAAATTGAAATCATTAAGGCTAACGTCAATTGACCTTTATGTGCAGTCGCAGCCTCACCAGTCACAGCTAATAAATTGTAAAAGATGAGCAATCGACGCTCGAAAAGTCTTGTTTACTTGAGAACAGTGGAAAAACGAGATGTCGATAAAACGAGTTGCGTATTATCACACACAACGCTGAAATAATACGTTCCACACGAAATTTTAATGTATCCATTATTGATTGAAAAACTACAAATTTTAGAGTGACATTGGGCAATTTTAATAGAATCGACATAAGTTCTACTTAATTGGAACCAATTCTTCTAGATGTTTTCGGGTCCACCACATACGATCTAATTATGTAAAACATTACAAAATATTTATTTTTATATTTTTTTGGCAAATTTAAATTGCCCAAATTTGGTCAATGGGCGCAAAAGTATTTTATAAATGACAAAAAATTGTTTTTAATTTTATTTCTATACGAATTTCAAGAAAACTGCGTGATTCAATCGAGTTTTTAAACTTTATATTTTTCGACTATGAATAAAATATTCGCGTTTTGACTTTATAAGAAGTGTGATTCGCTGGATATTGAAAAAAGAAACTCGTATAAAAATGTGGTGATCATTCTCAAACAATTGAGAAAGATTCATAAGATATATTAAAGATTCAATAGTATATTCTTCATATTTCGAAGCTTCCGACATTGGTTATTTATCATTTTGTATACACTTAAGCAGAGGTAGAGAACGAGGAAGGTGGCTGAATTTGACGAGTGGACGAATTACTTCGAGCTACCTTAAGTACCTGAAAAATATAAAAACACCTTTTTCAAATTTTTTTCTTGAAATGTCAAATATCAATATGTTACTATAAGCGCCAAATTTATTTATAAAAAGATAATTTCTATTGTTTATATTTAGGTGGAGCATGAATAAGCCGGAGGATCTAATCAAATAGCGCGAATATTATACAGTAGAGTGCGGTTATATCTAATGGCTGTAAAGTTTAAAACAAAAATACTATTGTTTTACTTACAATTTGTGAATGGCTCTCCTCTATGCGCCAAAATATATAAAAACTGTAGAACTAGTGTTTTCAAAGAAACAGGGCATTCTTTGTATGTTTGAAAATGCAGCGAAATCTGCGAAAAAAACCCGAATTATGGTTTTGGAAATTTTTCTTCGATCACACCTACCAGACTTGATTTTTATCATTGTTTTTAGTGTATCTGTATATGTAAGAGAAATTCGCGATCTACTCAAAGTTTCAAAAAAGAAATTAAATCTAGAAAATAAGAGCTTTGATTCCTTTTTTTGAAAATAAAAAGTATTGATTCCTTCAAAAGTTATAAGGATTTGAAGTTGGACGTCGAAAATACAAAAAATCGCAGGAATTGGCAGTGCTGACTTTGAGAGAATTTTTCTGCCTTTTCGACGTTCAACTTCTAATCCTTATAGGTAACTTTTGAAGGAATCAACATTTTTTAATTTTCAAAAAAAAGAATTAAAGCTCTTTTTTCTAGTTTTAATTTTTTTTTTTAAGCTAGAGTAGGTTGTTTCTGATCTAAAATAAAGTTTGAAGAGGACATATTTGGAGAAAAACTAGGTCCGGTAGATGTAATCGAAAAAAAATGTTGAAACCATATTTCGGATTTTTGCGCAGATTTCGATGAATTCGCACATGTAAGTACATGCCTGCCGATTAAGTTTTTGAACAAATTGAGAAGCGAGTAAAAAAATCGATATGATTATCACTCCTAAAGATTATATTTCAGAATTGATAAATAAGACAAATTGGAGTATACTTAGAGGAGAATAGATTGGCGTGTAAATGAATTTAATCGACTGGAACACTGTATTTTTAAATTTTGATTAACGGTAAAGCATGAGTATCTGCTGCTCTGCTGCTCTGCTGTTTTAAAAATCGGCGTCTATATATCTTTAAACGCGGAGTATATATGTGACTGTATCAGCATCGACTTTGATAATGGTGTCTGGAAAATAGAAGCACCAAAACCAGCATCGAGAATATGAGGCACTTTTCCCAAAATGTTATGATCAAAAATACACTTTCGTAAAACAAAAATTAAAGTATAACACTAAATATGTGGTTTTTCTATTTACTATTATCTCTAATAAATATAAGTATAAAATTATGTGTGTAACAGTTTACATGATACATTATTTATGACAAATTAGCAATTATTATCAATTAAATTTACAAATAATGTTTATTACACTCTATATATAATATAATAATTTTAACTATAATATAGAAATAAAGTCACAAATTTGTGAATCACTTAATTTATATTGCAAATAAAAAACATCCAAATAAATTAATGCGTTTAACAGCTTTACACTTTTAATTGAGAAGCATAATGCAGGTAATTAATGACGTATCCACAATAGACTGATCTTCCTCTTCTAATAAGAAGATTAAGTAAACGGAACTTAATATCAACCTACTTGCGACTATTTTCGTTCTGACTGGAAAACCAATTTTTCTTTAGATGGGATTAAAATCTACAGGCAAACAAAAGAAATTGATAATTTAGAAAAAATTATTTAGATCTGTTTTGATTATATTATCTATTTTTCAAGTTAATGTATATCATACTTAAAATTATTATTGTAAAATAATATATTTCTATAAAATTCATATCATATTCTAATCGTAATATTGTCTCATAATATATCTATTTGTCTCGTATTCGTAATCTCTTCTTCGTAATATGTCTATGTTCACCATAGGTATTTTGTTCATTATTATTTTGAAAATAATTTAATATTTATTTAAGCAAACGACTTAAACACGAAGATAATTTTCATATTAATAGCCTAAATATTGCGAAAACGACTTTCAAATTTTTCCACCTTTTCAATCGAGTGCATTGTGCTGTCATCTGAAATGTCGCGTACATCGGCGCATGCGTAAATATCGATCTGCGCGCGCAATTGTGAAATTGGCGCCAAAATTCGTGAAGCACTAGCGTCGTAGACTCGTAGCGGCAGCCGGCAGTGTGTTCAGTGTTGACATTGGGTTTGGCGTTATTCACCCGAGGTTATCTTGTTCAATTTTTTTTTTAATTCGTAGATTATTATTTAGTGTTTCTTTACTTTCCTGCGTACCTCAAATAACAAATATGAGCTCAGAAAACGAATCAGATCACAACGAAAAAGTTGAAGAAATGGATATAAATGACAACAAAGAATCACGTGTTGGGAAAACAGAGAAAATGGATACAAACGACGATAAAGAATTGAATCGTAATGAAAAAATTGAAAAAATAGATGGAAATGACAATAAAATAAAGCAAAAAGAAAGAATATCAAAAAGAGAAGACTTGACTCCTTTTTTTAAAGAGAGAGATCACAGTGTTAATCAAATTCATCATTCAGAGGTATCATTCCACATTTATTTTATTAGTGTTTTATTGGAGTACCTAGTCTTGTATTTTAAGTAAACAGATGTATTCTAGGTAGAATTACATATAAAATATAATAAATAAATATTGTTTTGCATGTTGTAATTTTTCACTTTGATTATTTTTATTATAAAATATAAAATTTTGATTTAAATATTGTTCAGTTTATCAAGAAATAAACTTGTCAGCTTTACATTGTGTATTTGTATAACCTTCATTATTATTGTAGGTTCCGCAAATGTGTAAAGATGAACCATGTCAACTAGGTGTAGATGAAGCAGGACGAGGCCCTGTACTTGGTCCAATGGTATATGGGATTGCATATGCTCCTTTATCAAGAAAACAACTACTAGTTGATTTGGGATGTGCTGATTCAAAAACCTTAACAGAGGAAAAAAGAGATGCTATTTTTGATAAGATTTGTAATAAGAACGAGGAAATGGGATGGGCTGTAGATGCTATTTCACCAAATTATATTGCAAATTGCATGTATCGCCGTACTAAAACTTCTCTTAATGAAGTATCAATGGATTCAGCTATTAATTTGATAAAAAGAACTCTAGAGTCTGGAGTTTTCGTAACTGAAATATATGTCGATACAGTTGGTCCAGCAGAAAAATATCAAGCAAAATTGGAAATCATATTTCCAGGAATTAAAATTACTGTTGCCAAGAAAGCTGACTCAACTTATCCAATAGTCAGTGCTGCCAGTATTTGTGCTAAAGTTTCTAGAGATCATGCGTTAAGAGCTTGGCAGTTTCGAGAAGGTGAAAATGAAACATCCTATGGCAGTGGATATCCTAATGACCCTCTCACTAAGACTTGGCTCGCAAATAATGTCGATCCTGTATTTGGATTCCCCCAGCTTGTAAGATTTAGTTGGTCTACTGCAGAAAAAATTCTTCAATCAAAAGCTATTACAGTAGAGTGGGAAGATCCAGAGGAAGACGAGTCTCTGCCATCAGGTACTACCAAAATCTCGAAGTTCTTTGCTGCAAGTCCAGCTAATAAGAAGAAAGTAAATGAAAGAACAGGACATGCCTTTTTTACAAATAGATGCCTTACTAGTACAACAATGTTGTAATTTATTTTTTAATTCACTAACACAGAAAATTATTTAAGTTAATTTAGTTAAGAAAAGACATTAATTAAGTTTTTTATTCTATAAGTGATTATGTTTGTTATAGTTACATGTGTAATTATTGTATAAGTCTAAATTATTTTACATTTTATAATTTTCTCTTTATATTGTAACTTAAATTTTTACTGAACTAGCTAATAAAGTATAATAAAATATTAATATTTTTCAAAAAACTAAAAACGTGAACTTAATTATTTTGCCAAGCTTTGAAAGTTCTATATATATATACTCTACATTATATTTTAAGGAATAGTTGGATAGGAATAGAAAATTTCAAAAATACAACTAAATAATTTTTAAGGTATTTGAAATTATTTTATTACCGAACTGCGATTATCATTAAAAGTATCATTATCTTTTGTACATATTTACATGACTTATGTAAGAGTTTAAGAAGACCAAAGTAAAAGTTAGTACATATATTATTTTCTTTTCATTCTTGTCACACCATGATTTAACAAATATAGGAATGTTTAAATTTAAAGTCTTACAATAGTACGCATTTTCTTTTTTATAAATTATATAGATTGCAATGATGCCTATAACGCGATTCGCATCGACTAGATTAGTGGGCGAAACTCTTAAAACTCTAAGTTTCGTGATGGTGTTTATTTTATATAATGGAAGGTACACATTACTTTTTCTTCTCTTTTACAATTATTGGAGTTTCTTAAGGTGCGAGATAAATGTGAGTGTAAGTGCTCTCATGAATGACAGTTGTGCAAATTCCTATCGTGCAGAAACTGAGGTCGCATCTCTTCATAAGAAAACCCATGAAATAATACTTATAATAATGTAATTCTTGCGATAAAAAAGAATTATCATTGAAATAAAACTGCTGTTTATAAAAAAATTTATTCGTTTTGGTGGTTTATCATGCGACCCCAAGTGCATGTGAGCTGAATTTCATGTTTTGATTCTGACTATTTTGTAACACAGAAATCAGCGTTATTAGTAACAAGCGTTAACCCTTCCTTGCGTAATTTTCTGCTTATCGTCATGCTTCTGCACGATTAATAAGTGCCGAAATTGTTTTCCTAAATTCGTTTTAAGTAAAAAATATTTATTCCCAATATGTATGCCAATCTATGTGTGGTTTATTGTACATATTTATTTAAAAAAATGATTTATTTTACTACGAAAACAAGAGTGCACGTAGTTTCTAGGCAATCGGTATAATTTAAGGCCTACGAAATCTGATTTCAGGCAACAATGTTTTAAGTTTTTTATATTCGATTTGATATCTACGGGCCATACATTTTTGAGAATTAGCCGGCCAGTATAGCCGAATGCGATTTTTTTTAATTTTTCCTTACCTAATATACTTATGCTCTATACAAAATATAATATCTTTTCTATACAAATATCAAATTCGTATACTATCTTTCAAGTGAGTAAATACTAAACTCTGAAATCATTACACAATTTCTTTTTCATCACGTTAAATCAAAATTATGTTTACAGTGTAATATAATCTCAAATACTGAATCATCCAATCAAATGTAATAATATTAGTTCAATGTTTGGGTATTTAAACTCAGGTTATTGGCAATCAATTTCGCCAGCTGAGTATCGTACACAGAAATTGAATTATAATATCGTACATGAATTAAATTTCAAATCATTGGTTCATAGGTAAAGTTCGTTAAATTAGCTCAAATTTATTAGTAACTGAAAATTACGAGCAAAGAAGGGCTGTAAAAGTCTCTCAACAGTAGTGCTAACAACAATCAATACGGGATTATTAAAAGTTCGAAGCATCGATTAATGATAACATAATAATATAATATCGATAATGTTAATAGTTATAATAAAAAACGCATATTTATTTTTATGGTTTTCAAAGACTCTTCCGTTAATCGCGAGTCTCGATTAGTTTGTTATATCTAATTTCTGAAATCTCCGAACAGGCCATTCTTGTTATTTATTTATACGTATGATACGTTATAATCTTTCGGTAATTCTTTTTTTTAACTTTTTGTTAAATCTAGACACAGGTGCCTTAAATTACTTTGAAAGGAATACTCTTTGTTTATTTACTCTATACAGTTTTCCTCTAACTACTTTCCTTATGTTCTTCAAAAAGGTCTTTCCCAACTAAAGTTAATGTATATAACAAATTTTCGCATTAAATTTTAATTACTTTTTTTTTATTTTTGTAATGTTTTTTTTATACAAAAATAAGATATGTGTCATTTCATCAGTTTTAGTATACGTTTTCAAAAAATAAGTGTAAGCTTTTTAAGATTAGGTAGAATGTATTTTTCATTCAACATCAGGAAAGTGTTTGCATGTAAATGAAAATGGTCTTAAATACATGCTAATACTAAAATGACATTAAATTATTTTCATTGTGATATGACCCAAAATGAAATGGTTTTATTACGACACTCACACATGTATGTAAAGTTGTAAATAACATAATCGAAACCGGATACGTACTATGGCATAAACGTATTACTTTTCATCTTTATAAACATCTCACCCAATGTTGAATAATTTTGACTACCTATATAAAACTGTTAACTTTAATCAATCCATGCGGAATAAATAAACAAAGCGCATTTTACAAAACTCGTGAAAGGTGCCTAATTTATAATCTAATTTGTTCATCTTGTTTTTTCCGTCCACACAAAAAACTATATACTTTTTTACAGCACATACGCGACGTATTACAATGATCATATACGTCTGAATTGGGATATTGCGCGATTGCGCATGTTTACATGTGCACATGGGAGCGAGATACGCTTTATAGTTTATTAAATACATTTCATGCCCGTATAGCCTCACTGCGCGTGGCACTATAGTTGTCAAATTAATGACCTATGGACGACGACCGTTCGGAAATTAACACGTACAATAGCTTTGGTTTCCTGCTGATCAATTAACTCATTATTTCTCAGACCAACAATTTCTCAGTCAATTGGTTCTTTTGCATAGATAAATGATAAAATTATATAAATTCATCATATAAATTGTTTCCTGTATGAAAAACCGTAATATTTGAAAATTTGACTTTAAATTTTCAGAATATTCCAGCAACAGTATTCGTTTCCTTTTTTTATTCATACAAAAATTAAATATGAAAAATATAAGCCAAGACAATAACGAGTTTTTAATAAATTCATCACCTAAAATAAATATCGACGATGTTGATATTTTAATTTTTTAACGCAAGTTTAATAATTGAATATAATTAGGTCTCTTAGTACTCTTTGAAATTATAATACTTGTAAATTATAATATACTTTTTAAAGATATGAATTTATTTGACAATATAATAATGATCATTTATTTATTGTTTAAAAACTCGCATGAACAGTTGTTTTTTTTTTTCTCTTTTTAAATCAACGACGAAAAGACGCATATTCACATTTACGTAAGACTAGTTTAGCCTACGGTTTATATCGTCTCGGAAAATAGCGCTTCAAATATTCCCGGGATATATACCCAAGAAGAACGTTATGAAGGATGTGGCATGGAAGCAATAAAATGCAATGAAGAATCCCGCTCAAATTTTCAAGATTCCCGCTGCGAGTGCATTTAGGGTATAATGAATTTATTTATTTTGCTGATACCCCCGTTCCGTTTAATTACGTTCGCCTGAAAATAGAAATACGAACAGAAAAGGGGACAGAGAGGGGGGGGGGGGATTTGGGGCCTCGAGACTATATATCGCCTTGCGAGGTGAATAGCGCCTCTCTCTCATATCGCGAATTCCGGAGTTATGAATTTCGGGAATATTTGAACATTTTTGTCCTTGCGCGCGAGTAATTAAATTACTTAAGCCTAGTGCGAGATACGTGTACTGTAATTGCCGCGCGCAGTGAGGCATGCGCATGCTTCTATTATATACTCTCCAAGGCAAATGTACCAGTTTCGAGCGTGTGTGTGTGACCGTGTCAGTGTTATACGGTGACCCAGCGATAGACACTTACGTTAATTTGCTTTTATTATTAAAATAACTATATTACATTTAACAAAGTGATCTTTCTTTCATATTTATCTGAGTTATAATTATATATTAATTTGGCCTTATATAAACGCTTTTCTTTTGGAATCGATGATACACCGTTGGAAAAAGTGGAATATTTATGCTTACAAATATTTTCTTTTCAAATATCTGTAAAGCGGTTATTACCATTTTGATGGTGAATGTAAAAAAAAAAAAAATGATATGGTAGTTGATACGTATTACGAGTATTTCAAGATATTTTTTTTAATAACGAGTATCGCCGTGTAAAAAACTTTGTAAACAATGTTCAGTAAAAGTCATCAAAAAAATAATGAAATTTTTAAATGTGCCATCTCATTGAATCTCAACTATATACCTTGGACATATTTCAAAACAATTGATTGATTGTACACTGACATTAATAATTCTTTCATGCATATTCAACAAAATATTTATTAAAATAATTTTTTTGCAAATTGATCGAGAAATTAATTGCTTTTCCATCAAGTGTATAATATACGTAAAAAAAGGCAGATTTAATTTCTTCGTCAAATTTTCGCGTTTGATATTTTTCACCGCGCTCGTGAAAGACTCGGTAATTGAAGTATATCAACTAAAAAATTGACATTTTAATAATTTATCACAGCCCGGGCGCGCGCGCATGAGTATAATACATATACTAGTGCAAGAAGTGCACTTCGAGAGGGCGGGAGATTCAAAGTTAAGTGAATTAAAACGCGCGATACAGGGATAATCAAATTAGAGAGAGAGAGAGAGAAAAGAGAGGGTGAGACCGAGACAGAAAAAGACATTCCAGAATTCATCCACTTTTCCAACCGCGCACCGAAAATGCGGAATATTCAACTGTCCATTACTGGGCGTAACTCGTCAACGACCTTTCCAAACTTCTTACAGCCGAGCATCCGAGCGGTCTAACTTTCGGAGAACGCCAGAGAGAAAAGGAAATATTTCGCTCTTGCTCCCTTTCTCCGGCAGTTAATCCGGTTGCAGCATGAAAGTTTATCTTGTATTTATGAAGTGCGATAAATAAATGATATTGATTGAAACGCTGCGACGGAAATTAAAGTTGCAGTATTGCAGTAGTGGCAGTGGTTATTTGTTACATATAGAGACAGTTGTGAAATTTCTTTGATTGATTGCTTTATATCTGCTTTTTGTCATATGAAGTATATATATTATGCATTTTCAACAGAAAACAATATTGGACAGCATTGATAATAATTAATCTGATTTTAACAAGTATCCAATAGTGACACTGATGATTATTATTTGATGAATTATCTGCTGATTTGAAACTTGAAAATTCATTTTATTATTCTGCAGAAAATTCATAATTAAAACGACTTGATGGAATGAATACGTCCATCGGTACAAAATAAATTATTTTCAAGAATCGTATATTTAACTATGCATTGAATATATAGAATCTATTTTTCTCAAATATAAACTATAGCTGTCAGAAATTTGGAAAGGCCAATTATTCATCCTCCAACTCGCGTCATCGCTCGTCATTCGTGACCATAAACACAACTCTCCTAGTATACGCTAAATATAAAAATATAAATAACGCTAAAATATTTCGCGCTTAGCCCTTCGCGGGACTCCTGCACACATACAATCGGAATTCGCCGCTCTCAGCTTTCCTCGATATACATTATACATATATACTTTATATATATACGCTTAAGTCTTTAAACGACGAGATAATTTTCTCTCCAAGTTCTTCGTTCACCTTCCGCCTACTTCCTCCTTTCGTCCGTCCGTTTACTCTTCCCTTTCGAAGAGCTATATAATACGATACATGTCCTTTCTGCGTCCTTACAGCTGCGCCGACGACAGGCTGACGATCAACGGCAGCAGCAGCATGACGCCGGATATGAAAATCCTCGGCTCGCTACTGGCGCTAGCTGCAAAAGTCACCTGTGTGTGTGTGTATACGTGTAGTCGTAGTGGAGGGTATAATATAGTGTAGTGCGCGTACCAGAGCCGGAAATATAGGAGAAGGTAGATGTAAAGCGAGAGAGAAGGAGTAGGGAAAGGAGAAGCACCGCGCGACTTTGCCCGGGAAGACTTTAATTAAAATTTGTTTTCCCCCGGCAGCTAGTTGCTGCGTGTTTTTGAAGTGGCCACCGTAACCGACGCGACGCCCATTATACCACCGCGAAATAGTCGCGAGAGAGGAGAGAGAAAAATGGAGAGAAGGACAATGCCGACCGAGGTACAAAGCAAATGAAGCCTTTTTTCCACCACGCTTTATTTAGTCCGAAAAATGCGCTAGCGCGAAAGTGTATATATACACCGTAGACATGGGGCGCGATTTACGCCGGGGGACATTCGCGATTGCACTTTTTATTGCTGCCCCTTGCTCTCTTGCTCCCGGGTTTTCTTCTCCGCCGCGAGCACTAAAATAAGAACCGCACCGCGGATGTCTTCTATTTCTTTATTCTCTTCCTTCGTAGCCTGCGGGGACGCACCGGGGATGTTTCGCACGAGGTGATTCATGCGTTATCGCGCTTTATACGCAGCGGGCTCAGAGAGAGAGAGAGAGAGAGGTGTGAAGTAGGGCTTGATTAGAATATCCTAATGAGAATTCGAAATGATCGTGAGTCAGTTGGTTAATTAAATGCTGAATATTTTTATAATGAGTTCGATAATGTAGTTGTAATATTGTCGTTAGATATATATCATGTTTGTAGAAACGTATGAATCATCGAGATAAGGTGTACACATTTTAAAAGGATAAAGGGGAAGATATGCAAAACGCGGTTTAGATGAAATACAGGAGAAGAAAATAGCTTGGCCATATATAATATATAAATCATGTGTGTCCCCAAAGAATATACGTTTGATTTTTTACCGCAGGTATAAATGAAAAATAGCTAAATACGATCTTTATAGCTTGCGCATTATTTATTTTCAAAGGAGAGCGAATATCTTTTGTGTCGTAAAATCGTAAAAATGTATTATTCAGGCAGTAAAGAATGAAGTCTTTATGTGTATTTAATATGTTTTATGTGTGTCAAGGGGAAGAAAATAACTGTCTTTTTTGGAATATAATTAATATTAGAAAGTATTTGTAGATGTATGTAAATATATTGTGGGTACCCTTGTGGGACTCAAGATCCTCGCCATTTTCGTTACGCGCCTATGCCCGCCTCGAGACATAACGATAATAGATATAGAGTATACAGACTAGGAAAAATGAAGATTACTTTCTATACTTGACGTCTCTCATTTCCACCCTGGGAAGCCGCTATATATTATTATATCAGGTAAAGAATTGTAAATATTTCTAACCCTTTCGAAAAGAACGAATTAAATGTCAATATGACCGCACGAATCTTTTTTAAACCAAGTAATTTCCTCTGAAACTGCAAAATTCAATCTCTTTAACTTTTAAAGCTTAGGTTTTGAATTTTTTATTTCGCACGGGCTTGCCTACATACGAAATTGCAGTTTTTAAACTGCACAATATTCGGAGAATTGAATTTGGGGTACGGAAATTTTTTCCAGAACGGCAGTTCGTTATAAAGTTAAAAAAGGTTGGGAACGTCGCACGTGTCCCGACAGTTCATAGACATTCATGTACAGCGTCGAGCTTTGACGGATTATTTTCGACCGCCACTCAGGCCGTAAAAAGTTATTTTTAAATTATGAATAATAAAGTTGCTTCGCGTAACGCAATTACCCGTAATTTGAAACTTGAAGCTTCGGGTTCAGTGTGGAACAGCTACTGTGGTATTTATAAAAAAATTTCGCGCAAAGAAGGGAAGCGGACAAAGGGAAGCGACATGATCGCGTGAGGTAAGGTGACAAATGTTTGCACAGGAGGCGAGTTTTACTATTCTTACTTTCGGAAATTCCTCGTGAGAAGGAAATACTGTGTATTTGCTAACTTTGAGCCACAAAACAAATTTAAGTGGGGGCCGGAGGTAAACTATAGGGGTGGACATAAAACACTCAGATTTAACAAACAGAAGTGTTGAACAAATCTTTAGCTGTCGTATTTTTCATTATATTATTTTATTGCAAAATGTTGTACAAAGGTTTATTTTACAAAAATGTCTTTCTAAATAAAAGTATGTTTTCAAATAAAAATAGTTGATGAAAATATGAAAATATTCATTTAACCTTTTAAAATCTCGACTTTATAAGGGAATGGAGTGAACACATAAAAAATTATTGTTGTTGAGAATTCTAAGAAATAAAGTGAGTGAAGTAATTTATGCGAAGGTAAAACTATGCAGGTAATGAAGAAGTTCCGAGCATTTTTCAACTTCTTTAATTAAATAATTTCATGCACACTTTTAGCTCTAACTCTGATAACAACTTGTGTTATTTTACTTTAACGAGAGCTTTAATCCCCTGTACGTGTTTTGCTTATGTGCGCACGACATATGAGCATCAATATTTCGCGCACATCTAAATTCACAGTGATACTATCACGTAGGTAGATTCAATACTCGGATGAATTTCATTTTTCCAGTGTGTTCAATATCAAAGATAGAACTTGTGACGTTCATATTACAGGGATTTCAAATTTTTTGTTTTAGTGCAAGCATGATACTCTTCTTTTATAAAAATAAAACTTTTATCTCAATGAGGAACATTCTGCAATTCTTTTGAAAATTAACACACTATAGTTGTGATATATACGGGGACTACAATTTTTTTTATTATAAAATATGGAACACCCGAGAAGAATCGATCTTTAGATATGGAGTTGGTAGTCTTGCATTGTATTTGCTCTAGAAGAGATATAGGCATTTATAATTTCATTTATTATTTGTAAATAAAACATTATAATTGTCTGAAAAAACGTGTAATAATAAAAGTTTAATTATAAAAAATGGGATTGCATTATTTTAAAGTATCTACCGCGATTATATAATTAATTCCAATTACATTTATTTAATGGTTCAATTTAATGAAGAAAAAGAAACATACAGGACGCTTTAATTCTTCATCGTTTTGAGTAAATTATACGTAGTTACACTATTAAAGAAGAAGTGAGGCATGTAATATTCTGTAAAAGCTTGTCTACAAAACCACAAGTTGTCGGGTTTGTGGTTTTCTCGAAACCCTTTTCAAATTAGAAATCTCTCTGTGCCACCGCGACATAAATTTTGTACCTGTTAACTGTGACAAAATATTAAGACTCAAGAGCCATTTATGAGTTGTTTAATTTAATTAGATTAATTATTATATATATATATATATATGTATTTTTACAAATTTACAATGATTTGTTTAAAATTAAAAACTTTTTATTACTATAAGTTACTTTAATTTAATTATCGCTATTTCAATTAATTTTTCAATGCAAAAACTGTTGAGAATATTCTTCAATTAAAATAACTTTTTCTTCACGTGCATCAATTATTCTACTACTATCTACTTCTTTAGAACGAAAGTCAAGTTTTAAAACCCTACTGAAATTTCAAGATTGTAAATGTAAAAAAACTGTAATTTAAGAGAAAGCCTTCATACAACGACATTATACATCGCTTGAATTTTTAAACAATTTCTCATTTTTGGACTTCAAACCCGAGAAATTTCCTGCACCTTCGAAAGACATCATAAATATGCAAGCATACGCTGACCAAAAAAAAGAAGCTAGACAACTCCGCGTGGTGCACGCGTGGATGAATAAAATCGATGTAAAAGTTCACTAGCGACGCTCTCAAATTATTCGTTTACGTCATTATTCACTCGATCATTTCCCCTTACCTACATCTATAGCCTCTTTATTGACACATCTCCGAGGCGCAATAAAACGTGAAGAAAAAAAAAATAAATAAAAAAAACTCGCCGTCACACGCTGTTGACTCTATACTCGCGGTCGCGGCCATAAACACACGCGCGCGCAGCTGTTTTCCCTTCGGCGAGCGTAAAACGCGCGGGTGGAAAACGGTTGGTATATTATAGGTGCTCACGTGCACGTATCTATATAGAACGGCCTCGGTTCGTTTACCGAAAATCCGCGGAACGCTTTAATGCGCTGCGGGATCAAACAATTGATAAAGAGGACGCGCGCGAGCTTCCGCGTACACACACACGCATATATATGCGCTTATAACGAAGTTAAAGCGCTTTGCCGAAAATTAACGAAGGGACGCGGCCTCCGGATCAGCCCCGTGCAGCGCGCTCGCGAACGCTAATTGGACAAACGAAAATTATTTCGGCGCTGGCGCACCAATTGAATTACCTACTCCGAACTCGCGCGCGCGCGCCCCGTATTCCGCACTTCTCTGCAGACACTCCTGTAATGGCGTTAGTTTCGTAAATTAAACACACTTCGATCGAATCGACCGAGAATCGAGAAGAGAAGAAACGCATGGAGGTGGGAGGGATAGAGTTAAGCTCCCGCTCGTGATACTAGGAAAATTCAATGCGCGTGCGCTTTTTCCGAAATTCAAAGAATTTCGGCTCGCGCGCGCACTGCGGCCGATACAAATTGCTCCGTTGTTCTATTATTTGGCCTATGCCGCAGCCTGCGCTGCGACCGCGGGATATAGGCCTGCTCGCGAGCGGTAACTGAATTTTTCAGAATGATTGGGTGCGGAGAGCTCGACCTGCTGCGTGTGTATATATATGTGTGCGCCTATACCGTCCGCAAATAAAATCAGCGTTACTCAAGCTATGTGCTTGCAGTAGTTTCGCTGCAGCAGCGCCGGCGAGGTTGGAAAACGGAAACAGCTTTTTTAGGGGTTTTCCCAGGGAATAGATACTCGCGCGCGCGTGCGGTGGCTCTTCGGTTAACGGTCCGAGCGCGATTTTTTTTTAACTGGCAAGTGCGAGCGACCGCGGTTGCCCGACGCGGCGAGTATGTGATTTTTTCGTGCGCACACATACGGCACGCGCCCTGTGGATTTTTAATCGGAGCGCGGCATTGTTCTGCGTTGACGGACCGTTGTGATTTAGAGATTTTCATTGATAAAATATATGTTGAGAGGTATCTTGATGGTTTTGTGCTTTGGATCAAATAAAAATTTACAGTAAAAGTGCCTGAAATATTATTTTAGTGGTAAATGTTTTTATGACATATTTTGTTATCAAACCTGAGAGTATACGATTAAGTCGCAGGTGAAAAAAAAATAGAGTGGCACAGTTTTATTTAATTGTTTTGAAAATGTATCAAATAAAAGTTAATAATTTATAAGATATATACTCTTTGCGTATTTGATATGACATGTAACTGCCGGAAAGCCGATATAATATCGGCTCGACTCATGATATGAACTTTGTATATCTAGTTAATTGATATATGATTATACAAGATACAAATTTGGGGACTTTTAAAGGACGTTTCGACACCTCAAATCCCGTCAGTCCAAAGGTTAATAAAAAATATCGAATTTGTAGAAGCTATATCTGTGCTCTGAGTGATAAAATATGAATAAAATACCCCCGCAAGATTCACTGTATTAAATGTTCAATGTTCAATTAATACAGCTCTTCCAGTTTCAGTATTTATCTTTTAACGCAATCCATAATGTAATAAGCTCGCAAAAACCATTAATCACTCAGACATCGATTACAAATGCCGTTATTCGAAAATACTCGTCTACCTGGTCGATTCTCCCGCGGAGAAAACGCGCAAAAATGACCCGGAATTCGCATAAAATTCATCCATATTAGCTCGCGACGCGCTCACGCTATATGAACACATACCACTGTCGACGCGCGCAAAAGTCCTGCAATGGTTAATCATCCGCCGCGCGGCGACGACCCCTCCCATTAATTACGATCGTTATACCGTCCTCCCACGCCCCATTCGCCTCTCGTGGGTCGAAAACAAAACTATATGTACTACGTACTCGAGCGAGAAAAATAGCTAGAGCCCGAAAAAAAAACCAAAGGAGGCAAAAGAGGCGCGAAAAATGGGCTTCTCTCTTACATAGAGCTACACTATATAGCAAGATTAATCTTGATATTGTATTGTCTTGCCTTAATATTCAAGACAATAATCGATACAAAATTCCAGTATACAGTTTTCGATATAATATCAGATTGTGGTTACAAGAATGTCAAAAATCTTGTCTTGTCTTGAAATTAACTTAACATTTTCTAATCGTAATAATTCATTGAAATAATCATAATAACTAATTAGATAAAAACAATTATTTAACTCGCACACAAAGGTGCCTTGCTGATGACCGTCTACTTACTTAGGTACGTGAGGCTACAGGGATTTTTAATATAATCGACTTGTTTATTATCACACGTCTACGTAAAACAATATGAACAAGAATTTCAAGACAAAACAACAATCCTTTTCATATTGACTGACAAGACCAAGACAAGAGAGAAACTTTCAAGAATTTACAAGAGCGAGACAATAATTACAGAAATATTGTATTGTTTTGCTATCGTGCAGCCCTACCTTACACCCACGCGCGTACACGAGTTATATATAGGTATTTATGGAAAAAGGGAGGAAGGGGGTATGTGTATATACATCACCTAGCACGCGGGTTTTCTATTAAGTTCGCATCAATTTTTGCGACGCCAAAATATTTATTAGCCCCCTTGCCGCCTCCGCGCGCGCGCGCGTGTATATATATTGTACACGCATGCATGCAAGCATGCAAGCCCGCGCGAGCTGGCCGCAAAATAACGCCGAAAGCAATTTTCCTAGGGGTAATCGGGGCACGCGCCAGCTCACTGACACGCGGAGAACGTATGTGTGTGTATGTGTATCGGGAACGGCTCATGCGCGCGTTATATGTGTACGCGAATGCACACTCGGCGGTGGTGAATGCACACACACGGGCACAGCGTGTGCAGATACAAATTCTCGCAAACACAGGCGAAAGCGCGCGGACAAACACCTTCGCGCTCGCGCACCCCTGCAGACATATACACGCTAAACCGTTAATCTGTGGTCGCACGCATTTACGCGAAGGCGCAGATAAATTCATGCGCCTACATGTATAGTTATGGTATGCGCAGTCGACTTAGCGGAGGGCAGATGGATTGCATGCGCGCTGTGAAAAATTTCGTTTCTTCGTGGATGAAATTAACAGTATTATTTAAAAGAGGTTTTGGTGGGAACTATGATTCGTAAATTGGTCAACGGAAGAAGGTACTGAATTACGTGGGCTGAAAAAAAGTTACGTTAAATTTACGTTATATTGGTACGTCATTATCAAATAAATGCAGGATATTGTTATTAGCCATAAAGTTAACGAAAAAACAAATTATTTTATATTCTACCTAGATGTTTACATTATTTTAGATGGAAAACTAAATTTTGAATATTTTACTATGTACTTGCAACTTTGCACATACAATGTTTTTCAGATTTTTAAAAGAAAATATAAAGCGATTTAAATCAAACCATGTATTCTTGAATTTTCAAACATCTTTGAATAAGAATAAACTTAACTTTGTAATATAAAAATAGTTTTAAGAAACATATAACCCATTTTAAAAAATCGCTTCATACTTCTTTTAAAATACTGAAAAGTATTGTATGTACAAACGTTCAAGTAGATAGTACAAAAACTGTGGCGCAAAACGCTAATTAAAGTCTGAAAATGTAGTTTTGAGTTAAAAAATACTGAAAATTTGTAAATATAATTGCGAGAAAGTTGCAATTCATGCTTTATCATCGACCCTATTTTATCAGCGAAACATGTAAATAATTAATATAAAAAATAGCTCTTTACGGCTTAAAAACATACAGTTGCCCTTAGTAATCCTGTAATATATTGTTCTACAAAGTTTTGAGGCAAAAAAAACGACGACACCTTTGTTTATTCTTTGAAAGAAATTTCATTGATTTTCGTTAATTTTTGTTCCAAGAATAAATAAAGGTGTCGTCGTGTATTACAGGATTACAGAGGGCAACTGAATTTGTTCAAGGCGTAAATAGCTATTCTTTTTTTATATGCATTACATTTCCGTTACTGTTCCGTCGATAAAACAGTGTTAGTATTATAGTAAAGTACAGTGTGACAATCCCTTAATTTCATATGCTATTTCAAGATAATATATGGGTAATTTTAATAAAATTACGAAGAGTTTTCATGAATGACTGCAAAATTTAAATCCAAATTTAGAGTAAATTGAATTTTAAAGCTCGTGCTCGTTGTTTAATTGAGAGCTTTATGAAGAAGAAATGTTAGCTTTTTCAACTTTATCGGCTTGAAGCATTTTATTTCAAATTTTTTAATAGAGCTTTTATTATTTTAAATGAAACTAAATTTGAAAAATAA
>JAPYZO010000827.1:0-32358 GCA_030522905.1 Torymus flavipes | reverse complement strand
TTATGAAAATATTGTTAATTGTAGTGGAGTTTAGAATAAAATTATTTTAAGGTTAAGTAGATGTAGCATCATCGACATAGACTGCGGGTGTAGGTTCGCGACAGTGGCACCTCTAACCTTCTATTACATGTACCTTGTATATGTATCTGTCTCTCTCTTTCAACGGGTGCCACTCTCGCTAACCTACGTCCGCAGTCTACCTCTCTTTCTCTTATGTCTATGTGTAGCAGTCATGTATAAACTATAACCTCAAATTGAAGTACAAGTTCGCATTGATTTAACTATATTTATGTAAAGTAAGCTACTGTCTGTATATGATTTTTTTAATATTTCATGAATAATACAACTTACAATGTTTGTATTTAATGAATCAATTGTTTAAATTGCCTTGTTTCGTGATTTTTAATATTCACCATTCGTTGGCCAACCGCAAGGATAATTCCGTGATGAAATAAGCGGTATTTATTACCAACCATTGGTTAAACGGTTGGCCAAACCTTTGCGATTTGGCGAACGGATGGCAAACGATTGGTGAGCATTTCTACCAGTGATATGTTTGAGCAAATTTATAATAGGACCAAAGCTATAGATAGCAATTGACATTTCATATAGTATAGTTTGATTAGAGTTTAACTATTTATAAGCCTCAATCCATCAGACTGTCAAGCCCCACTACGCTAGTAAGCTAATTTAAGATATCTCAATTATCCTGTTCTGTCACCCTTGCAAATTCGGTTAGGGCGCGGTGGAAAAAATATAGAGACAGGCGCTAAAAGCTCGAAGAAACGTCACAACAGGTGGACATAGGGAAAATTTTCCAATTGATTCGCGTGAGTGGCAGACGAGGGGAACCACCAATGACAAAAAGTGGCTCGACGAAATGTCAATTTATTATATTTGTGAAGTGATTTTTAAACTGTACAAATGTAAAATATATCATTACGCACCTAGGTGTGACCAATAGGATAGGATTTCAGAAAATAACTTTTTGATCTATTAGAAAAGTGACTGGTTGAAATAGAAATTATATTTTAAAGTGACGATATATACTTTTTTGAATTATAAGAAAAAATGAATTCTTTAATTCGAGTGAAATGTAAAAAAATTTGAAAATAACGTTCTCCACGACGAAAATGTTTGCATTTTCCATCTAGAAATAAAATCTCGTCCAACGAAACATTTTAGAGCGCATACAGAGATCGCATGATTTTTTCCAGCGACGAGGCTGGGCGCAGAGATGCGAGGAAAAAAAGAGCGGAGCGCGAAGTACGAGTAGCGTCAACACACTCCGTGGCGAAGTGGCGGCCCTGCGGTATATAGAGTAGTCTTTTTCGAGTGGCTCATTCCCGCGGCGCTTTCATTGCCCGTCACTCTCTCGATCACCGATATCTCCACCCTCTCTCTCGTAAATATCGGCGAGGTATATTCGTTTTATATCTCGAATCGTCTCCTTCCCCGGCGTCCAGCGTTAAAACGCGCGAGGATTTGACGGGGGCGAGATAAAAGCGAGCGCGCAGCGCCAATCAGTGCGCCGCAGAATTGGAAGGTAACGTTCTGCGAAACGATCGCGCGGGGGTGCCCCCGTCCCGTAATAAAGTTCGCGGATGGGGTGAAATTTCCCGGGCGTACTTTGCGCGTGGCGTGTAAATATTGGATTTTGATCGGAAAATTTTTCTACACTTATCCGAGCGCGAAGTATTGCATTTTCCGAGAAAAGAAGTTTTTTTTAAATGACCTTAGCGCAGCAGGATCTTGAGATATCACAAAATTCGATGAAATAGCGCGTAAACGACTTTTTTGCCGTGTCATCGATGTATTAATTAATATTTGATTGTTTGATATTATATTTTATTTTACGTAATTAAAAACTCAAAATTAGTCACTTTCTAATACTTTCCATAGTTCAATTTTTATTTAAATCTCTTGTAAATAAAGTTATGTCACGGCCGGAATGGCAACATTTGATTAAAAGAAAATTCTTTCGAAAAGTCAACAATAAATTCTGAGATTAATACCGAGCGGAAATTCAAAAAGGAAAGTGAAGCGCGTCGGGGCGGCGCGCTTAATATATCATATTAAAAAATCTTATTAACCCACCTTCCGCTGAATAAAAAAGATCCAAGCTCGGAGATGTCTCTCTCTCTCCCTCTTGAGAGGATAGTCTCCGAAGGCTGTGCGGATGCTCGACAGATAAGAGTTAATTTCCGCCGCCTTTCTCGCACGCGTTTTTAAGCGCACTGCCGACATCCTCTCGTAAATTCACGCAAAGCCGCGCAAACAATTTCTCGTTACACTTTTGCTCTGTATACACCTATAGTGAGAGTGCAAAAAATAATAATAACTCGTACAGGCTGTGATCGGATGAGAGTTTTCGGATACAGACTAAATAAAATAAATAGCTCGGTGTGCATCCGGAAAATAGTCAAAGAGGATTTATGCAAAGTCTATCGATTTCACGTTTACGTTCGAATTTAATTCACAAACTGAGATTTAAGTAGCATACTTTTTTCTCAATTTTATAGATATAAAAATATTTGAATCTGACAGTTTAGATGAAATACTAGAAACTACTAGATACTAATAGTGGCATTTTTAAATATAGATTAACTTAAATCTAGATATTTAATGGTAACTTTTTTTCTGTTGCAGGTGAGTTTACTTTTACGGAACCATTTCATCAACCGCATTTTTCGAACAGTAAGTTGAAAATTAATATTGTATCTTAGGGTTGAATATTATATTCAGGATTGCATCAAAATTATTGTGTATTTTTTATTCTTCAAATACATAATTTAAAAATATGTTGTCAGCTTAATCTTTCTACTCTCTTCTTATAGTCTATAAGAAGCAAAACTTCGCAAACTCAAGGCCATGTCTGTAACATTTTAACAGTGCTTGCCCTGATTTTGTCTCAACCGAAATCAAAAGATTTAAATGCAAGTCCTGGCGAAAAAAGTCAATTACTCTCTTTCATCCTCTTTCTCTGACTTGGCTACGAAATTTCTCGGTGTCGTCTACAACTTCCTTCCGCTAAATCCAAAATCCCGCTCGGGGAAATAGAAAAGGATAAGGCTGGTCGCGATTTTTCCGAGATACAAGCCGCCATCGTCACGGCGCAGGGGCAAAAGGACAGCAGCAGCGCGTAATTTTTTACATTTCCCTTATTTGGCGCCGCGTGCGCGGTCACAATGCGAGGGAGCGAGTGGGAGAGAGAACCGCAGACAGATCACCGTGATGAGTTTCCTACGCGCTTGGCCGGCAAGAGAGAGAGAGAGAGAGAGAGAGAGAGAGAGAGAGAGAGAGAGAGAGAGAGAGAAAAAGAGAGGGAAGGAGAGAGGAAGAACCATTGTGGCGGAGCGGTCCTTTGTTTCTGCGTTATTGTTATATGCGTGTCAGTACAAAATGCTGGCGTTCCTTTTCACTCTTCTTCTTTCTCTTCCTATTCTCCTGCACCTTCACCTTCGTGTGTCCTCGCGCACTGCTTTGTTCGGACGCTCTTTCTCCTCTTTGCCTTTCCTGCCCCCTACGCTCGCGAGATGTATTGGAATATGCGAATTCATTAAATTCACGGCTGCGTTACCCCGTTGCATAAAAAAAAAATGAAGCACAATTTTTAATGTTTCATCAAATGGATGGAGTTCGACCAATCGGTTATTGGCGGAAGCGTCGGGACAATTTATCGTGATGAAATATTAAATCGAATGTAAAATGGCAAAATAACAATTCTGAACACGTAGAGTCCATTCTGAGGTAATGTTAAAACACGCGCATTTTATCTCAAATACATCCTCGTAAAACTTTTTTTTTCATTTTTTTTATTTCCATTAATGCACGTAGAAATTTTATCATAAATATACGATTAAACACATTTCACATTTTAAAAGTACACATTAATTTTTATCAAATTCATATTTCTGAAAAATTTATTGTACACTCGTAAATGTCAGCTCGTGTATTTCGTTTCTCAGCTATCCGTAATTAAGTTTTCTGTTTCGTAAAGCTTATATTAAAAAATTCTTACTCCTACTCACGAAAAAGGCTGAGAAGAAGTGATAACCTGGCTGAAAATATTAAAAAAAGTTTTAAGAACGTAAAAATAAGAAACAACCAAACGGAAAGCTTAAATTCCACCTAATCTCCTTAAATATCGGGGGGAAACGTAGCAATTTGTCGCTATCAAATGACACAGCTACCCCGAAAAAAGGGAAAAAGAAACAAGTCGTCGTATTTTCCTCATCAGCCCCTCGCGTGGTAACGAAATGTCGTCGAGATCGCTAACGCCGCCGACCACTGAGACGAATTTCTCAGACACGCCGTCGACGAGTCTAATCGACCGCGAAATTTCGCGTCGCCCCGCGGCGCCTCTTATCAGTCGGATGGGGGATTTGCGAAATAAATAGGGCGACGTTAGGAACGACGTGGGAGGAAAGAGGACCCAGGTTTGAGAGCGGAAGCAAGGCGACGACAGACGGGATCAGCTATTTCGAGGGTAGCTAGCGGCTTCGAGGAGAACCTATTTTTATATTTCGTTTTTTGCACTTAGAAGAAAATTTATAGATGTAGCTGCGTGTATCAAGTGTCTAGCGTAGGAAATCATGCTTTTATCAGATCGTCGTCTACTAAATGTTTTTTTTTCTCTGCTAAAGAAGAATTTTTATAGAATGTAGTTTAATATTGTTCTAATTTTAAATACTAATGTAGAAGATATTTTATTAAAATGTAGTTAAAATTCTTTGCCATTCATTGCACGAAGATTCATTAAAAATGAGGTGAAATAGCCAGCACAGCGACGGGTTATAAGCTTAAAATCAAGCAAACTTGGGTAGAGCCCAGTGAACTTGAAAACGCGAAAGACATTGAAGTCAGCCCGTCCTTCTTCTTTACCTCCCGCCTAGTAACTTGGCTCGTAAGAAAATTTCTCGGAAGATGAAGCGCGTGTGCTCGCGCTGACGTCTGCGCTATCGTGAAAGCGTCAAAGAAAGTTCGTTTTATCGTAAAGCGCCGGCTCCCACTCATATTTTGCGGTGGCGAGGAACGAGGGAAAGGCGTGCAAGAGAGAGGGCGAATAAAAAAGGTTCTCTCGCCAGAAGTCAAAACTTGCCAACTGAAGGATAATGACAAAGCCGGCTATGCAATGTGTGGGAGATAGCTTGCGTCGATGAATGAACTAGGCGCGTTTTGTGGAAACAAGTCTAGTGCAACAAAGTAGGCATTTAGTTGAATAAAAAAACTATGATTCATTACACTGGAAAAATATGCTTATCTTTGAATGATTGTAAACCATCTCCTATATTTGTCACTTTTAATTTACCAAAGGATGAAAATGTTCTTCAACCCAACTTAAAACTTACAAAGGAGAGGACACAACCTTTGGAAAATGGATTTTAACGGGGCTTTGAAATTCGATTTCTGGTATCTAAAAATGAAGCCCAGTGCTCACATTTCTGTCAAATGGGCCCTTTTTCTTGAGATATGGGCAATTTAATCTCAAATATTCTCTATTTCGTTAAAAAATGACCTCTTATATTGACTGTTACATTTTTAATACGAAAACGAGCAAAAGAGATTATAAACGTATAGAAAGAAAAAGGTAATTTTAAAGCTCTCATCCATGAAAAAAAAATTGATTTTTCAGAAAATTATAAGCAATCAAAGATAGGGTAAGTAAATAGTCAAAAATTTGTCTTCATTTAAAGCGATTTACGAGATCCTATTTTTAACCACTATCTTACGCTATCTCTGATTACTTACAAAATCCTGAAAAATCAATTTTTTTCAACGAATCAGAGCTTAAATTGTAGTCTTTGCTGTCTACTTTCTTGCTTGCACCATAAATAATTGCAAGGTAACTGCCAATAGAAGAGCCATCAGCCTTTATCTAAATAGAGTAAATTTGAGATTAGATTAACTATATCAAAATTATGACCATGGAGCTTTATTTTTAGGAAAAAAAAAACGATTTCCTAAGCCTTATTGAAATCCGTTTTTCAAAGGGTGTGCACTTTCCTTGTTGGCAGTAGATTATTCAACTAGTATAATTGTCGTTTTGAAGAGTGCCTACAACGGCTGCATCTCACATGCCAGCCTTGTAAGAGAAATCAAATTTCTCGCATAGTGTTTTAAATAATGATTTAAAAAAAATATGATGTTTTTATTAACTCGTATGATTGTTATTGTCGCTCGTTAAAAAAATATAGGCAGTACACATACTATTTTTAACAAGTTACAAAAGTGAACCCTTACTTGATCTACAGTACTTGCAAAGCGGTAATGAGCTCGAAAAAACGCGTATCGTCTGAAGTCGCGCGAATTTTGGAAAAAAGATTTAGCCGGATTTCGGGACTTTGGGATGGGAGTCAGTAAGCTACCGCCACCTATCCCCGCGTGCGTGCGAAATCGGCAAAGAGAAGTATCGGTCGGAACAATAAATTTTTAAGAATCAATGAGCCGCGTTCTGTCGTCGAGGCATTTTCGGATCGTTCCAAATCAGCGAGTCGCGGGCCCGGAAGACCTCACTTTATTCCTTCTCTTTCCTCTGTGCGCCCTCTCTCCCTTCGTCTTCCGTCGCTACTACTCAATTATTTCGCCTTATTTCTCCTCTTTTTCGCATCCGCCCACGTTTTTCACCCACCTCCACTTTCTTTTATTCTTTGCCTGTAGCTGTTGTGTATTTTCGAGGTACGGTTGTATACTTAAACGGACATTATAAAGGAAAACAGTTTCGTTGTGCAATTCAAGATTGCACGAGTAACATCAAACATACTACATAAGATTCAACTGAGTTTGTAAACAAAAAATTTCATATTTTGCGTTGTTATGAGCAATTTTACAGAAAATCCACTCTTAAAACGTCAAATGTAAAAAAAAATTAGTCTTTGTTCTGCAATAAATTATTTCTCGTTCTTTAGGTCATATTATAAATGAGAAAAATGTTGAACTAACGAAAACAGTCTTTTGGCATTGTTTTAGCTACATATCAATTTCAAGCTCCCAAAAGCGAAAACAAAATTTGCGTAGAAAAAAAAGTTAAATTGAAAAAAAGCTTCAACTTAGACTTCGCATTTTTGTAATCGGAAGTATCTATGTACACTTCTGTAAGTTTAATTGATCTCTCTAAAAGTAAATTTCGAGTAAAATTGCTCATATGGGATACTGTAAAAACGGAAAATGATATTCATGAATCTTCCGTTTGTCAGGCACGTTCCATTTCGATAAAAATTTCATTAATATCAGTTGCGAAACTTGTTTACTCATGTAATCCGGCAAAGACGCAAGATGTCACCCGATGCGAAGTATAAGAGAACATACGTTGGGCGCATATTTCTCTCTCGACTTTTCTTCATATTTTCTCCATCTCATCTCAACTTTTCCCTGTCCTCTATTTTTCCCTCTGCTCTCGCACGTCAGCCGCTTGTCTCCACCCTCGACCCTCTTCTCTATGAAACATGCACACGAGTCCGCTAACGTCGAATTCCTCGGCGAGCGGAGGAAAAGCATCGGACCTCCGGCACTGAAAACACCTCGGCGTGCTCGCGAGCTTTTGCGAAACGCTAGCCCTCGCGAAATGGAATATCGATCGCGGTGGCGGCGACGGCGGCGGCACGCGCCCGCGCCACTTTGTCTTTCGCGCTCGTCTATTTTTCACGCCCCCGCGCCACTTGTGCTCTTTGTTTGCGCTCGCTCCTTCGCTTTTTCAGCTTTTTTACCCATGGTTTTATGAAGATAGCGGCTGGTGTGAGAACATTGATAGAAATTTTTATGGCCCCGATTTTTCGACCTTTTAGTTGGCGCTCCATTCGTTTACGATGATTGCTTGTGTATAAAAATTGAAAGATGCGTATGTATAGAGAAACAAAAACAAATCTTTATTAAGATCTAATGGCTGCGATTAATATATATATTATCAATTCATTTTAAGAATTGATTTTAAGATGTGAAAATATGAAAATGCTTGTAGGGAGCTGATCATTCACTACAATTTATATGTTATCAGTAACTTCAAATCCGTATCTTCNTTGTATATAACGCAGTCCTTTCTTCGGCTTTTCCTCGACCTTCGCGACGATATCAACAGCCGCGCCGATTTTCTCTTCAGTGCGAAATGAGCGAGCAAAGGTAAATAATGGACAAGAAGAGTCGCGTTATTAGATTGTCAGAGTCCTCCTCCCTTCTTTATCCAATACGACGGCAAATTTACAATGGTCCCGTCTTCCTACATTCCAGACGCCTGGGATGGACGCCAAAGACTTTCGTTTAATTTCGATGTTTGCGCCGACGCATTCGGGCGTTAGCAACTTTCGAAACGAACGCCAGAAATGGATGTTTACTTCATTGCGGCGCCTGCGGAATCATCATTTCGTTTTATTTATAAGCAAATTTATGGAAATACAGTTTGAGCACGCGCGTGTGTGCTCTGGATCACGACGAAATGCGAAAGGCCATTCCGGAGCTATTACAGAATTTACATACAGATTTTTATGCGCTTTATCGCTATTGCACGCGGCTTTGAATTATACGGTCAAAGGATTCAAATAGCTCGTTGACTTTTACTAACCCATGTAGTAATTTTAAAAATCTTAATTCCAAACTACAATTCCGAATTGAGAATTAATATATCATAATCATTGGGCCATCTCCAATAGTACCGATTGAATTTAATATTAGCAATAAGATATGGAAAATGCCGACAGTGGCGGGCAGCAAAAGCGTTTCCGAATTAACGAGCACTGCGCTCGCGCGCAATAACTGAATAACGGTAACGGCGCGCGTTATGTACGTCGGCCGGTTGCGACCGCATAATGCGTGCGCGCGCCTTCTCTCGGGGGAAATTTTCGTCGCTCTCCAATAGAATGCCGAGGCGCGTTCGCAAAGATCCGCTGATCTGGTAACGGGTTCATTGAAAATCGATGATGGCTCGCTTTTGCAGCTTTAACTTTGTGTAAAGAGAACGCTCTGCAGCGTTGAGTTTTCTATGGAAAGCTAACTGCTTTTATCATATAATATGATTAAATTCAATTGCAGTTTCACTGGATTCTTCATTTTCAAGTAAAGATGCATTTTTTCATTATTCGGTATTATTTTTATAAACTGCATTGCTAAGTCACAATATTAGCATCAGTAGCCCATTAAAACAGTATGAAAACTGCATTTCTGAATAAGTATCATACGACAAATAAAGAATTTATGTACCGTGTCAAATAGTAATATTAAACTGTAACCTTATAAAGTTGTACCGAAATTCTTTCTCAAACAAATGATGGCCGGCAGTAGTCGCTCATTTAAAGACTCGATGTTATTGATATGTTTTAGATTGAAAATGTGCTAGATTTAATTTTGAAACTCAAGCATTTATAGAAGTACTAAATAATTCAAACATTATGAAAACATTTGATTTTTTTTGCTTAATAAATGTATCCAATTATCTTGTTATTTAAACTAATTAAAACTAAATCATAGTGAAAAACAGTGTTCACAGCCCTGAAAAACAAAATATTACGCGCGAAGCGCGTTTGAATTTTGCTAGTGTTATAAAAGTTGCATGAGGCGAATTAACAAGCCAATCGAGCTTTCGCAAACCAGTGCGGGTTTCCATCTATATTCATCGCATAACAGCTGTACTCATGACGCGCGCGGGCACACAGAGAGCCTGGTTCCGAAATTTGGCGGCTTCCAGTATACCGCGGGCTCAAGCCTTTACCATTAAGAGCGCCAGGCCCTATGCACACATTCTCGCAGCAGCAGCGGCAGCTGTATTTTGCGCGCTCATTCGCCCCCGCGAGAATATGAGGAACGCGAGCGCACAGAGTCTCCTGCACGCGCATCAGGTTATCAACGTGTGTTGAGCTATAGGCAATTCGGCCCGGGGCGTAAACTTAACGTCGGGCATCCGCGCGTCGTAAGTGGGAAACTGCCGTGGAGGCGGACATGTGCGCGGAGCTGCGCCTCGCCGGAAGAAGGGGCTGGCTGTCTCGCATGGAGACACGTCGCGTGACTTGGCGTTGACTGATGTTACCCGCCGGGACGTTGATGAAACTGTCTGTTTGATAAGTGCCGGAATCCCGTGTAACGTGTTGATAATGAAATTCAGTTTCCAGTACGCCATCGCGCAGTGTTGCATATTTGGCCCAACAGTAACACTTCATGTGAGTTGGTTTAACGACGTAAAACTTTAAAAGGTGCGCGACCAATTGTATATTTATCGAATAGTGCATCCGAATTCCCAACACGGTTCATACACGAGACGAAATTACGAGACTGAAATAATCTCCAGGCAAATAGGCCGCAACGCAGCTGCTCGCCTGTGGCCGCGTTTGTAAATTCATCCGCGCGTGCGCGCGATGATGAAACTCGGCGTGAACCTTTCCGAGCAGTCACCTGTGCAATAATTACACTCGCAGCAGAGAGGCACTCGGGGCTCGGAATTTTACGACACGCGTCGGGGGCTTTAGTATCGAGCCGCGCTCGACGGGGCTTTACGCCGCCACGGTGCGCAGCCATTGCAGCCAGGCTTCCTCTGCAATAATGCTATTTAAAATCGGACCAGCTCTTATTTTTTAAGAAATGTATTTGCCCTTAGCGCGTGATTTCGCGCTCGATTCTGCGGATTGTATGATCAAGAGATCGAGTGAGGTGTATGGCTGATTTTCCACATTTGCCAGTGTTCCAGAATGTTTGTGACCTAGTGTGCGCTCGCTCTCCGATGCCCTCGCGATCTCTCTGGCAGTTGGCGAAGCTCGCATCCCCAAAAATTTCATTTATCCACGCAAACAAACAACAGGCAGTTGGGCCGATGTCAAAATTTTACGCGGGACATGACAGGAGGTTCTGATCTAATATTCCAATGGCCCCCACTTTCTCGATTTTGTGGCTCGCCCGCGAGCTCCTTTAACCCTTCTTGCACTTTCGACGAACCATAACCTCCGCTTGCGTCAGCAACCCCGTCGAGTGGCTGTTAGGATAAACCCTTTATTCCGCAGTTAAAATTTTACACCTTAGATTAGGTATTTTTCAAAAATTCCATTACTTGGAATAAATTTCTTTTAGCCAGTGAACACTTATTTCGAGCAATTGCTGCATTTCTTAGGAATGCTCATAAGAAAAGAATTTGCTTGAGATTGACGAGGAAACTTGGCACGAAATTTTTTATGGACGAAAAAAATGAAGTGGGACCGCTTCCTCAAAGCCACACTCGAGAAAAGAAGTGCTCAATTAAAAGTTTTTAATCAAATAATCGGACCCGTGGAAATTTTCATGTATTTAAAGGCGACTTTACGTTAGCATTCTCGGGCGAGTCGAAATAATCGCGTAAAAGCTCCATGAATATTTAATAAAGATAGCGACGGGAGAGGGTAGAGTTATCGGGTTACTTTCACTTTTAATCGCTCTTCCGGGCAGCGTCTTTTAATTATTTCCCACCGCCGGGGGAATAAATTGAGTGCTGTCGGATCGGAACTTGCCGCGCGAGTAACGATGATCCGCATGCTTCTTTTATAAGGGCGATGAATTTTTACGGCGAGTCGTTATGTGCTTGGCTGATCGTGGGATGACGTTATCTTTCCCCGTCTTTGCACGTGATTGATCTTTGTGTTCCCAACGCATTATTCTCACGATATTCTCTTATAAGATGATTTCTCAGATTTCCTGAATTATTTATTCTTTAGGAATTTAAAAAGCTCTTCATTTTTGGCTTTGTTGCTATGCGGTTCAATCGAACTGAGCAGTTCATCTTGAAGAATCTGGAAATAAGGTAGCGGAGAAGTTGCTTGAAAGTCGCGACTCGTAGGTTTTTACGGATCTATCTGTCGCTGTGAACTTCTCTTCTCACTTTTCTTCGTGCGAACGTCTCTCGAGGGCTCGGCGAACAATTACATTCAAACGACGGCCGAAGAATCGCTTTAAAAAGCTTGCGTACTCGTCCCTTATCTCACTGCGAACTAAAAACTTTCTGGACCAATAGTGATATTTCCCAAGCAATGGCGGCCTGCTGCCAAGGTATATATTTGTCCCTGGGACTAGTGTAAATGTTCTCACTCTTTTCTTATACTAAATTCAATTATGAGGAGTTGAAAATATTTACAGCATAATATATTTATAAATGTATATCCAATTTTCACTAGCTCTCGAAAGTCTCTCAGCCCTACAAAAAGAAAAAAAAACCAACTATCGAGCTATGCAGAGACGTCGCGTTAAAATAGCTCTCGATCGTCTAGGAACGAGATCGAGCGCGCGTCACTATGATATTTCAAATCACGAAAGCGAGAGAGAGAGAGAGAGACGCTGTCAGCCCGGGATTTGTTGTTCAAGTCGCGCGACGCACCTTTCTCTGCGCGCGGAGAAATGAAATATACACATGCATTGGCGCGAACTGCATTGTATTTCTCGCGCGCGAATCGATTTGCCTCTTCGAATGCATTAAGAGAGATAAAGTGCGTTCGAGGGTACGGGAGAGATCGGTGTACGTGACTTTGACGCTTTCCAGTTCGAGCTTTATCTGATTTTTTTTTTTTTTTTTTCATTACAATCAAAATTCTAGTATTTAATGCTTTTATTTTACCATATCAGCTCAAGACTCATATATAAAATAGCATAAGCGGACAATTCGTTTATCCATTTCTGTTGCATCTTGGACGGTGGCAAAGATTTTCCCCGTTAATCTAATTACCAATCTGCTGATGCAAACTACTTGTCAAACCCCAAAAAACTTTTAATTTAATATAATAGAGCAACTTAGGCGCTGGCAAAGGCAGCATTGAAAGAATCCGCTTGTCAGTTCTTTTATCCAAGATAATTAGGTTTGTTAATTAGACGACTAACTACTGTCTTGCCTCCGCGGTTGCGCCCCTTACTCCTTGGACGCCGCGTTGCACTACTAACACGATCCTATCTGTTTCTTTGCACTCTCTCACTCTCTTTCTTTCTCCGCGCTATTCACTCGTTCCGCTTTTTTCGCCCGTCTTCTCGCATTTATCCACCTTCTTAATCCACTTTTTCACATCTTCTCAAGCCTTCCTTCCCGTCAGCCAGATATGCATTAAATTAGTTTTTCCAACGCTATAATTAACGCGCTCGCAGATTCTCGATTTTGTTTTTAATAAGATGTGCATTCGAGTGCTTCAAATTAACTTTAACCATACCGTTCTATTATTTTGTTGAGATTCCGACGAAAGCAAAGAAAATTTTCAGAAAATACTTGTATCTTATATGAAAAAGAAGCAATGCAGGTTTCTCAAAAGGAACATACCCATCCTACTGACAGACATCTAAAAATCTGTTTGCTCTCGCATACATATATAATATTCGCAATCGTTCTCGCCGGCGAAATTGTTTATGACCTTAATTTGGCTCGCGCTGCGAAAAAAATGGCCCCGTCGCATCCTCGCACCTACACACTCTTTCTCGGCGGGTATAGCGCAGCCTCCGGCCTCCACAAATTACGAAGGAGCGCCGCGACACGGTTAGCCCGACGGTGAGTTATGGCTTCGGATGGTCATCTGCTACCGAAAGCCGAAACACTAATTTCGCGCTACGCTGGCCTCCGGACCGGTGCTCGTAATTCCGGCACCGGAATCTCAGTAGTTTGCCGAAATGCAAAGTCAATCTTTTACTTTCTTTCCTTGTTTACACGGCTGTGTCGCATGTGGCACGCTGAAAGCTTATCTTTTGGCGGCAACGAAGATGCCGAATTGATGATTTCAGTGAACTATGCGACAACAATAATATCTGATACTAAACACAAGAGACATTATAAGAGCATCATATATTTTCGTAACAAAGTAAAAATTCCTTTCCGAGAAAAAAAAATGGGTAAAACCAGCTACACTTTTTGCTTGACTTGCTTAGTGAGCTACGAATGGCCGAAAGCAGGTCTCAAGGTACGCGGACGAAAAGAAGAAAGAGATGAACGGAAAGAGCTTGTGGACAATGGACTACAATCTCTCGGTGTCCGATTTCTTTCGTATACCCTTGGATCTTGACAATCTCAGGCTGAAAGATATTTTTCCCTTACGCGCGCCAACCGAATAATTTTTTATTTACTATAGCTATATAAAAACGTTTAGGAATCCCATCCGAGAGAGATTTTCGTAATTTAAGTGAAATACTGTTTCATGAATAATAATGATAAAATTAATATTTACATCATAAATCTTTCAGAGTTATGTGCCAAGATATTACAGTGCTAACCAGACTTGGCGAAAGGCCATTTTCTTATTTTGGTGTAATTCTCACTAAATAACTGACGCTTCTTTGTCAATGAAAAAAGATATTGGCAAGTGGAGTTTTTCTTTATTTATATAGTGAGAATAATAAACCTCGTTAACTCATTAATTCGTTTAGCAAATGTATATTACTGCCGCAGTCTCAACCGATTGGAAAGAATTTCGCTGAGATGTACCAATAGGAAAGAAGATTATTTGTAAATCGAGCAGAATATTTGATCTGCGATTGTCTATTCAGCTCACTTCTCTTTATAAGACGTCTAGAAATCCTTTGTAAACATAGTATCTTCTCTTGCCGAACGGTGATATTGGATTGAAAGTGAGTTTTGCATAAGAGGCGTCAATCGATTCTAAGTGTAAGGCAAACCGAGGAGTGTCCCAACTCCATCATGCATGCGCATAACATCCTCCACATCTTTTTTCCTATAATCACATAATGTGCCTTTAGCCATTTCCAATATCTTCAGTAGCGATCTTTCTTATATGAAAGGTGAGAGTAAATACTTTAAAATCCGTTTAAAAGTCGTGTAACTTTGTCTTGATTATTGAAATAAAAGAAGCAAAGAATTTTGTCAGAAATATTTCATAGCAGAGATACGTGCTGTCTACTTACTCGACCTATATAGAACACGCGGTGACTCTAGCTCTGCCATATGATTGACATAGTTGTCGCGCCTTTCAAACTTTCCTCTCAACCGCGCGGCATTTCGAACTGCATACGAGCTGTACGAGCTCCTCGTAATTACGAGAGCGCGGCGCTGTTAAACAGTTTGTTTAATGGCCGACCGCTTATATGACGCGAGCGTCTTGGGGTCTCTTATCTCGCGGCCTAGGGTTTGTTTTCGACCTCTTTGCACATCGCATTTTTAATGACGGTTTTAATGTGCGCTCTTTTTCTCGTGTAAACTTTTACCAAGATCCAGCAAAGATTCTAAATCTGTTAAAAACCATTTTAGAAGTGGTTTTTGAAGATAAAAATTTACACTAAAAAATTATATATATTTGCAACTTTTCCAATCATAACTACAAAGAGCTGTTATTGAAAAGCTAATTATTAATACAGTTTAGATGTTAAATTGAACTTTCTATAAAGACATAATACTTTCGATAAAGACATCATCTCCCCAACAAAGTCCATCGGTAGTAGCTAAATTCAAAAATGTCTACACACATAGACACACAGTATAGTTTAAGCGCAGCTGAATAGCCAGGGCCACGCGGTAAACTTTAATGCGTTCGCTGCGAAATTGCCGGGCGCAAGTCCATAAAGCTTACGACTCTTGTCATCGCGCCGCGGATATTGGCGCCCGCGCCCTCGCTCTCCTCTCGACGATTGAACGGGTAATTGTTCCCGCAGGAGCCGCGCTCACGCGCGTCGCCACGGGACGTACAGGCGATAATACCGCCGAGGCTGCAGAAAACGCGATCGCGCCACTCGAGAAAAATGCACCCCAGCTAATGGCTGTTGTGGATAAAGATTAAGGAGGCATGAACTTTACTTAAGGAAGAGCGAAACTTTTTCTTACCAACTCATGTGTCAGGTTCGAAGGATCGAGAGAAATTCGGAAATTGAAAGTCGAAAGCGTTCAAAATATACTATAATCTCTCATCAGTTCATCAGTCAGTGTTGATATAAAGTAATCAGAAAATTAATAATCTCCTACTTTTCCGCGTATAATCCTCTCTTCCGTGGAGATCAAGATTTCCCAAATCACATATTCTCCCTTTGATTAATCAAGTCAGCTGTTCTCTCTCCTCCTCGTTTTATTCGGCGATGCGCTGCTACACGTTCTCCCTATCCACATCGAGATACACCTTCCGCGATACGCGCGCACAATGGGGCGGCGGCTCGCCATGTTATCGCTCGCGCGCTCGTACCTGTGTGCACGAGTAATTCTATCGAGGGACGTCGGATAATGCGAGGCAAGGACGGCAAGGACGACGACAGCAGTCGAGTTTCGAGCTTCTCAACTCCTCAAGGCGAGAGAGAGAGAGAGAGAGAGAGAGAGAGAGAAGCAGAAGACTCGCTCGAGATACTACGACGTCGGCGAAAGCTCTCGCTGGCAAATATTTGCCCGTCTTGGGGTTATCTGACGGTGCGTGCAAGAAAGATCACTTGCTTTATTGATTGACAAAATGGAAAAGCGAAATTTGGAGTTTTCATTCTTCAATTTGGCCTTTACTTGAATAAAGTTATGTCATTGTAATTTTACTACTCAATTCTTAATTACTTAGAACATTAAATTAACAAAACCCTATAATAAAATTATATTACATTATTACCAATTCGATGTATAAAATGGCACAGCATTTACATTATTACCTATAGAGCATAATCAAAAGCAGTGGGCGATTTGATCATCTGTTGTTTCAATCAGTTTGACAAATTTGTAAGCTCTATAAATTGGAAAACTAATATTTAGAACAATGTCTTCTTGTTACTCAATTAATTATTTCCGAGGAGCAGCATACGTAGACATTTTCAGGTTGTAACGTTACTTTGTGAGGTCTCAAGTGACTGCATCGTCGCGGCAGGTCACTACCACTCACCGGATTGCACATAATCTAACCCTTTCAGCGCCAAATCACAGCTCGCCATTTCCGTGTCTGTGATGCACCTGACCTGTTTCCTTTTTTTTTATTTACTCGCACTCGTTGTGGCTCTTTGATGCCTTCCGGGACTGTAAATGAGACGCAGACTCTGCGGTGAATCATATAGGTAATGACTTGGTTGGGGGGAGCGATTTTTACAGATATCAATTTCAAAAGTTACTGTGTGCGGTGTTTCATGAATTTCTATAAAAATACGTATGTAATCGTGCACAACTTAAACTGATTTTCTCTTTTCATTATAGTTTGTTGTTTTCCGAAGTTAATGCATGCATCCGAAAACTGTAGTGATTATGACAAGGTCATTACACACCCTCTGAATAATGGATTAGCCCTTTTTCTTAAAGTATAGGCCGTCTAAATCTGACATTGTATTTCACTTTGTTAAAAACTGATGTCTCCTTTATTAACTATCACTTTCTAAATTTACAAAAACTATATCTTTTAACGAGAAAACTTAAATTTTAGCTTTTCTTGATTAATTTTATAATATCCCTATTGCTCGTTGCAAAGTGACAGTCAATAGAAGAGACATAATTGAGGCAAAAAAGGCCCATGACATAAAATTATAAATACTGGTCTTCATTTTTAGATTACAGAAATCGACTCTCAAAACCCAAATTTGAATTACCGTAGTCAATATTTTTTTATTATAAATAGTCTTTGTAACAGTTGTTGTGAATAACGCAAGCGCATCCGATATCACTTGAAGCTGCACTACTTGGTGGAATATTCACACTAAACAAAACGAAAGTTTCATAGTACGATATTAATCGTTGTTATCGTTGAATATGTTAACTTTATTCACATATTATTTCAAAAATTTTTTTTTTAGTAAAAAGTTTGTATGAGATTTTCAGTATTCATGATTTTTTTTTATATTTAGGATGGTCTAGAGAACTAGAAAAATTTGATCTGGTAGGTGTGTCCACAAAAAATTTTTATTAATAGTTTTTATCCAGTTGCTTAAGGTTTTCTGTATAATTATACTTAGATATTTTGCTAGAAAAGTATTTCATCATATATGGAAAAATTTTTAAAAAGATCCGGCTTGTTTTAGCCATTTTATTCAATTTCACTCTTATAAAGTCATTAACATCGACGACAGATCTTAATATTGAAAATTACAATCTAGCACCCCCAACGTCAACGCTTCAACCACTTGACAATACGCTAACTCCCCACGCAAACACGTTCGCAATCGATTGAACAGTCTAACTGCATTATTCGCATGTCAAAATTCTATATTTATGCGCAAACACCGAGCATACACACAAACGCAGACATACATATATAGACATACGCGCAAATATATATATACGCGCAAACGCACGTGCCTCGTCACTAATGCCCCAGCGTAATTGCAGCAGCTTTGTGTCCAAGACGATCGCGACGCGGGTCAACACGAGAAACCCTCGAAGGGGTCAAGCTGAAAGGAGGGCCGTCAGTCGTCCCTGGCTTTGACTTTGCGAATACTCGGCAAATATGAGCTGCGTTAATGCCTGGACGGGGACGGTGACTGGACGGCAAAGACTTGAGGAATGGGGTAGACGAGGGGTGAGATGTCTCGCGAAACGGCAACGGCTCGCGAGGTTCCACTCGAAGAGGAAGTTAAGATGGAATAGTCATAGATAGAGATGGTCTAGCTAGTTGCAGAGTAATTGCAGTCCGGTGATGGTAGGAACACTATTTTTGTCTGATTAAACAAACTTACCTGTAAGTGAAGTTCAATCAGAATTGTATGAAGCGCCTCTTCCTCAAGATCAACTTGTAGTTTCATCCAGTTTGCGTCGAATTCGCCACAATTTTCAAAGCATAAGTCAAAAAATTTGACTGTCGGCGCCGGTCCACCATCTCTGAACCTCTTCAGTTCTCGTCATTATTTCAAAGCCATTTTAAAAAAACACGTCGTAACAGTTCGACACAAAAAGGAAGAATGACGAGAACTGAAGAGGTGCCACTCTCGCTGACCTACACCCGCAGACTATCGCTCTTATGTCTATGATGATACATCTACTTAACCTTAAAATAATTTTATTCTAAACTCCACTACAATTAAAAATATTTTGATTAATCTACTGCCGTAATTTTACTTTTTACGAATGAGGTCGTTTTTACGTATCTATATATCTTATTGTTAGTTATTGTTATTGTTTCATAAGCCAACAAATATTTAATTATCGATAGTTCACCAGCCGTTCGCTAACCATTGGTCAATATTTTTGTTATTCATTGGCCAAAAAAATTGACAAACCGTTGCAGTTAAGCCATTTTGGTTGGTTTATTTTCTACCAGGGTATATATTTGGCAAAATAGAATAATGTTAAGAAATACGAAAAAAGTAAAAACACGAATAAGAGGCCATAATAGATTATTAGTTTTTATTGTATTTTATTAAGTTGTAAAAGTTTAAGTATGGAATAGTATATTCCCAGTTGGCTACGCAAAAATAAGAACGTAAAAAACAAACTGTTAAAGCCCACACTTAAGGTTGTATGATCCATACCGTCCCTGCAAAAAGTTGGTTTTTGACGTTAAAACTGCAATAAAAATTATGTTAATTGATCAATGTTTAGTTCTCAAGATCTACGTATAAATCAAATTGAAATAAAGCCTTAAGGGGATGCCTTATATCGACAGAGTTCTCTGCCGTACTGACCACAATGTTTTTAATTAAATACTAATTATTATAAGCTTTTTCTTGAATTCTGAGAGTGGACGGACAGAGGCAAACTTATTATCCAATTCCCAGCCAAATTTCAGATAAAACTATTGGAAAATAAAGACGTAATTTGAGAGCTCGTAACGTCGCATAATATCATATTAACCCCAAAATACCACATCTTGCGAGTTCTCAAATTACGTCTTTATTTTTCAATAGATTTATCTAAAATTTGACCGGGAATCAGATAATAAGTTTGCCTTTGTGCGTCTACTCTCAGAATTCAAGAAAAAGCTTATAACAATTAATATTTAAATTAAAAACATTGTGGCCGGTACGGCAGAGAACTCTGTCGGTATAATTAGGCATCCCCTTAAAGATCAGAAATCAAATTAAAATTTAAAATTTGTCTCACCTTTTAAAATCGTCAAAATGCACTAATGAAGATAATCAACGCAATGACGATTTTCAAAAAAGTAGTGCCGAGCGAGGTGCAGAGTTTACAAAAATTTTGGTTTGATTTCTGATTTTAAAAGCTTATAATATTCCGATTTTATTTATACATAGGTCTGTAAATTGATCAATTAATCTACATAATTATTCATACAAGTAATATATTATAGCAAAGATATCGAGCACAGTCAACATTTCATTTATAGAATGTAAAGCATAAAATGATACGTAAACAACTTTCGCGCGCATTCTACATACGTTATCTGCATTCACAGCCCTTTTACTCTCGATCTAAGTTAGTTCACCCACTTGAAGACGCCTTAGGATAGTGCCCGTTCACACACGAGGTTAGTGAAAGCATCACGTATGCAATTAGATTGAGATATGTGTTTTGTTATGCATTTCATGAAATTTCTAGTCTCTCTATATTTAATGACGATTATGCGTTAATTTCATACCACATTTATTAGTGAGCGAATAATAGAATTTGTTTAATGATCGTTTCGATTGAAGTTACGAAGAAGCACCCTAAAAGTTTTTAATCAGGCATAAAATAAATTCCTCTATTTTCGGTCCGACCAACAAAGTTTAATCTTCCATGAATAATTTTCAAATTCTCCCCAACTCTACTGAGCTCCTAATTTTTGCGATTTCCATTCATCCCTCCCGCCCCGTTACGCCCACACATGTGAGCTCATAATTCATTGACACTCGTTCGTCGGCACACCGCGCCGTATCTGGTTAATTAAATTTCGGCCATTGGTCCCAATTTCGCGACGCTTTCTCATTCTAATTATGACCAAAGCGTAAGGGAGAACGCAATTCCCACGAAAAATCCAATTTGCTTCGCAAGCCTGCGCGTCACAAGGCTACCCTTTTCCGCGGAAGCTTGCAACAGGTCTACCCGTCCCCTCATCTCTGGCGTGTCTGCGGCATATGCCCATTGTTTTCGCGTGATGATACACAGATGTATTATTCCATCCCTTTTATCAATGGCGCAATTATTTTCTTTGTTTCGACTATTGAGCCTTTGCTCTTCTATCCTAATAATTCTTTTCAATATAAAGTCAAATAATCATAGCAAAATAGTTTTCTAATAATTCAATTAATCAAAGATATATAATACTTTATTTTATCGCTAAAGTTTAACAATAAAATAGATGTATTACTTATATTATGATTTTAATGCACTGTACCGCAACGAATTCCTGTATAATTGTTAGTTGAGCGATAAGAACCGAAATTAAAATCGCTATTTAAAACTGCAGGAAAGTTTGAGCGGAATACGCAAGGCTTATTTTAATTAAATCTCCCCTCCCACGTAAATTAGCCATCAAGCAAATCCCTCGAGCGACCCTACATGGGCAATATAAACTAGTACATTAATCGTTATACGCAGGCGCGCGCGTTAATAAGCCCGATTTTTGCGGCTACCTGGCTTACACACTTGGCACACATTAATCCACCAAAGCGAAAAGCACTTCTCTCCTAATGAAATCGTTACCGGGAATCATACTCAATGTAGGGCCTGTCCTCGAATACCTAATTACTATAGGATTTGAGAGGCGAGAACAATGCCAGACGAAATTCGTCTTCGCGAGAAATCTCTCTTGCAGATGCAATTGCTGCGCTAAAAAGCTTTTTCGGTATCTAAGCAGCTTTGCATTAAGCCCCTACCGCCGCCGCCGCCGCCGCCATCACCACCACTACCACCACCGTCAGCGGCGGCAGCCTTATATTCAACAGAAACATAAACCCTTTCCCACCGAGGAAGTGCAGCTTTCTCCCCCTCATACACACTGCGAGAGTTAACGCGCACGGTGGCGCGCGCTGCACTTAATCTGCTACATGCGCGTACCCTTAAAATATAATACGCGCTCCACACAAACGCACACACGTACATTATGTACTTATGCCGCTGGCGGAGAGAATGAAATATCGCCGCGGATTCGAAAATTAGGGGCTCGCGCTTATTATCGCTCTCCGACTCTGTGCGCCAGCGTCGAATTAACGGCATTAGCATATTATGGAAGCGAATGTGTGGAGAATTAAGGGCAAAAAATTGCTGCGCTCCATGTTTTCTTGCTTGCCTTCTTGTGCAGCTTTAGAAGAGATTTTACTTCTTATTTTCACTCTTCATGATTTTTATACTCTCTGGATTTTTCATATCTTTTGTTCAATTAACTTTTGAATTGTGCTAAAGAAGGCTTTTAAGTAAGATAATAAGATGTTTCGTAAGGATTATTATAAAAGTTGTATTGTTCAGCGCGATTAAAATCAGAAAATATATCATTATGACTTTTCAAGTAGTTCTAGTCCAAGTTGGTTCAGCCAAACAGAACTTGGAAGGACGATCATTATGATGTTATTTTCATAAAGATCAATTTTGACAGAAAGTTGGGCTTTTTCAATGAAAAAGTCCGGGTGCAAAGCGGAGCGACACTATAAATAAAGGATCTTCAACAGAATTCGTTGGGAAGCACCAGACTCCATCCAACACAGATTCCAAGTATTTCACAAAGTTCAATATAAGGCTGTATAGTCGGAGAGCCGCACAGGTCATAAGGTATTTTCCGGAACGTCGCGAAACTTCCCCTTTTCGCTTAAAAAATTCAAGCCGTTAGATTTTCGACAGTGCGGCCAAGTTTGAAAAGCGAACGAGAGAGAGGGGCGGGGAGGCAGAGGGGATTCAATCGGCGATATCATCGCGTCGGACGCGCGGGCCTTTATTATGGTAATATCATTCAAGCCTCCCCCCCCCCCCCCCACACCAACTCCGTCCCTCTCTTTCTCCCTCTTCGCGATTCACATTGAGGCCGTAATTTTGCTCCGGCAACGGAATGATGCCAAGAAGAATGCGAGCCATCCGGGTGGAGGAGGGAGGGAAGGAAAAAATATCGGCAGCTGCGTCGTTTTTTCTGACTCCCACGCAGATTTCTTCTTCTTTCTTTTTGTTCGTTGATGTTCGCGAGGAAAGAGGAAGCTCTCCTTTTACAAATAAACATACCTTGGGAATTGCGGCTTTGTCGCGTGAATTTCGAACCCCCAGAATAAATTGACTTCTGACGAGGTTCTTTGACTTTTCACGCTTGGGACTCCCTGTGTGATAATGAACTTTTGTCTTGTCTTGTTGCTTTTATCTTTTTTCTGTAAAAGTAAGCGCTTTATCAAAACTTTCCTTTTTCATTCTCTGAAGGAAATGAACGTTTTGTTTGCTAAAAAAAAGAATTTCCGTCACTGCCGCTACAGTTTCTGGGCATCGATCTCGTTCCTAAATCCATTAACCTAATATGTCCGAACAAATCTGCATGAAACATATTAACGTAATGAGGAGCAGCCGAAAATCGTACGTAAGAGCACCTCCACTGAAGCACTCCCAACATTCTGGCATCTTCTGTACAAAAGCCCAGCCCGGCCGAGTACGCAGCGCTAGAAAAACAAAAGGATAGCGGGAATAAAATTGCCAAAGGAAACACTTAGCAGCAGTTTTGAAGTAAGGCAGCGCAGCGCCTCGTCAAGTGCAATTACCGACCCATTACAAGCAATTACGCGGCGTACGCGGGAGCCAGAAATATTCCACTACCCGCAAGATGAATATCTTCGCAACGCGCCACGAGAGGGAGCGGGTATTTTCTCGCCTTTGAGCGCCACGAGTGTGTATCAGCGTGTCGGCCCGTCGTCAATTACCCCGGATGATGCACCTTTTTCCTCCTTTTTCCCCGAGATTGCTTTTGACGGCGGAAGCGCGCTCGGCTTTGTATATATGGCGGGATTAAATTCAAAGATCCTGTACAGTGTTTTCATATTAGATATTTAACTTCTTTTCAAAGCCTTTGTTCTAGCTTTATATAGAGATTTGATAAAATTCAGTTACAATTATCCATAACCATTAGATGAAATAACAAATGACATGAGCTGGGAGGAAGCGCAAGGCACATTCTGTCCTGAGAAAACAGTGGTAGCGGCTTGTTAGCTACAGAGCTCGGCGCGCGCGCACACGCTCACAAATGGAACAAATGCATACATAACGCGACAGCGGTGCACATTTCCCGGACGGTTTTTATTTCAATGTTTAATGGCGAGTGAAAGAGATAAAGCAGGAAATGGGAGGTTGCGCCCCTGCAAATTTCATGGCTACGCGTGTGTAAACCTCCGCCATTTGCCGCCGGCGCCGCCCGTAGCTGCAGTACTCGCGCGGCCGACGCCATCAGCGCGAGAACGAGCACTGCGTGTAATTTGACGAGCTCTCATTATGTCGCGTGCTGCAGCAATGATAACTCCCTTAGATTCAGGATTCGTTTATTCTCTCTTATCGCGCTATGGAGAGTTATTACCTTGAATATTGCGCTTTCTTTGCTTGGCTTACGACGAAGTTATTGAATCGTACTGTAGGACGCTTCAAAGTTTTCGACGATGAAGGCCAGGAAAACAATATTGCAAAGTACTATTGGTTCATTGCAAATATTAATTTACAATTAGAGAAAGTCATTTTTGCACTTTTATACACATTTTTATCCCTCTTACAAACCATTCTGTTAACAATGAGTAATGATTGTTCCAATTGATTTCATCTCATTATAGAATGAACTTAACCCAGAAAACTCCCTACCAAATTTTCATAGGAGTTTAATTAAATTTTCTAAAATGTATAATCAAACAAGATAGTTTATCCAAATATAAATAACTTCAACTTGACTGGAATTTATTTACATCAGCATCTTTTGAAAGAATTAACAAAAAATCTTTAATTTGACACCTCTCTTACCCCTCGTCATATACCGACGGCGAAAGCAAAAAAAATATCGAAAAAAGCGTTTCACTTGTAATCAAACAAACTACAAGGAATTATAAAACCATTAATGGCTTAGTTAGATTTTTAATTTGAATTATAGATTGTCAATATTGAATCAATTATTTGGCCAGTAGATAAATTAGAGGCTCAATTGATTAAAGATCACCCAACATTTAGGCGAGGTTGATGAAGCGAGTGAACACAATAACTAATCGATCGCTAGGCACAGCGGTAGCTTGCAAAACCATTAATTAGACTTGGCCGCGAAGATCGTCCCCGTCGAAAAAAGCCCTAGCCGCAGTATGCTGTGTGGTATAAGGAGGGAAAAGCTCGTCACTTTTTCTCCCGGGAGTTTATAATGAATTTTCTGCGTCTTGGAAAGTTTTCTTCGTCACCTGTTACGTGAAGCGTGCCGCCGGCGTCGTCCTTGTCTCCGCTTCCCCTCCCTCCTTTTCCCCTCTTCCTCAACTCTTTCTCGACGCGTCGGCGTTTCTTATGAAGCCCGGCAATTAATTAATTTTCATTCCGACTAGAGCGAGAAGAATTTCAGGAATCCCGACAAAGGGAATTGCGTTATTAACTTCATTGGGCTTGGAAGGTGAAGAAAATTCGTTGTTTAGCTTTGGCTGGAAAAATCTTTCAAGTAACAAGCTTTTCTGAGCCTTTTTGCTATTCGTTGAAATCGTATTACCTAATAAATATGGATTCCTCTCTAAAAAAAATTATGGCCGGAAGTAGGGGCTCACTTAAAGAATCGATGTGATTAGTTGTTGAAATGTCCGGTTAAATTCAAAACAAGCAAATTTTTTAATCTGAACAAGGTTTAGAGAATTAGAAATGAAAGTAAAAGAGATTCTTTAAAATAAATTATGTCAATATTATGTTATTCAGATTATATTTTTTATTGAATTATTTAATATTTTATGAAGAAAAAAACTTCATATAAGCTTATAGTTTTTAACCTCACAATTTAGTATCAATTAAGGGTAAATGTACTACAGAATTATATCAATTACACAGGCACACAAAAAAAAAATTGGTCCAACCCAGAAGACCGATGATTATATCCTTATGAATTTAAATGCGCTGATCTCAGATATGACCTTAATTTTGGTCTATCACCTCAGGATTTTGAGATATCTATAACTCTAAAAATTACGAGGTGTCCGAATTTCAAGGTCAAAAACATTATTTTTTATTAATTTGTCAGTGATACTGTATAGTCTAATGATGCCCTACATTATCCATTTTAAATTATCTCAATATGACTTTTCTTCTTCAAGATGTATGAAATTAAAATTTTTAATCATCTCAAGATGATTGTTTCTTTTTTGAGATACATTAACTGAATATTTTAATTTAATATATCTTGAAGAAGAAAGGTCATATTCAGATAATTTAAAATGGATAATGTCGGGCATCACTGATGATACACTGGTACTATACAGTACCACTGATAAATTAATAAAAAGTAATATTTTTGACCTTGAAATTCAGACAACACGAAATTTTTAGAGCTATAGATATCTCAAAATCCTGAGGTGAAGGGACCAGATCGACCCCGGATTCGGATTCAGCGACCCCAAAAACATAAGGTGTACATGGTCTGGTCCGTGGGTTTTGACATTTTTTTTTGTATGGCTGTGTTATTAAAGATGCATTAAAATTAAAAGAAAAATATTCCTGAATTATAACATATAAATTATTCCTACTATGTTTAATAAAAAAAAAGAACATAAAGCGCACGAGTGCGCATGGATTTAGCTAATAAACCTAAAAAATGAACTTGAGAAGGTGTAATGTATTTGCATGATTACTTGAAAAACACATCTCTTGTTTCAGATTCTCTTTTACGGTTGAAACTATATGAAGCATTTCTTCAACTTAGGTCAGAGTAATTAAAGTAAAATTTTAATAAAGTAGACTGAAGATCGTAACTTCATTTGCAACTTTGATTTAATACTGTTCTTTTACTTTGCTCGTGTGTCTCAATCTAAGATAACTTACTTGTACTATTAAATTATAATTTAGCAAGTTTGTTTTCTTGAACAACAATGGCAGCATCGCTATCCTTAAAACTATAGTAAAAGAAGAACTGTCTAAATTAAAATTCGACAATTTTTAAAATGTTGGTGAAAAAAGGAGTTTCTGATTTCAATTTATGCATCCAAAATCTATTTCCTTCTTCATAGTGACATTGCATTCACACTTAAAACGTCCTTGAAGAACTAAATGATATGGGTCTTCATTTAATAATGAAGCAGAAAAATAAAGGTAGTTATAAAAATAAAAAATCTAAAAGACAAAAATAAAAAAAATACATATGTGAATACATGTGTATTACTTATATACGCACAAAGATAAACATCTTTATATCGCCTGTTATATCACTGTTATATCACTATACATAAGCGTTAAGCCTGAAAAATTTATTTGCGTGTTATCTCATTAGTGGATCGCTATCCCAGGTCAAAACCCCCGAATCTGACAGATACGCCTAGATAGCTATTTACGTTCTCTATCATAACAAAAAAAAATCGAGGAAAAAATAGGCTTTTTCGAGAAAAATGCATTTTTTTTAAAACTGAATTTTTCAGTAAAAAGTGCATAACTCGGGCATTTTTTTTTTTTTAAATAACATACAGAACATGAAAGAGGGCTCAAATCTGAGTGAAATTATATGTTACACGCTAACAAGCGTACAAAACTGGTGAAGCTGTAGCTGTTTGAAAATTACATTGAAAAAATTTATTTCTAAGTAAGGATTTTCTGGGAATTTTGCGGCATTGCTGAACGCGACTTTACGCATCCGTCAAAGGGCGTCGTTATTATTTGTCGCCTTTTCAAGCTCACGGTGCGCACCCAGCGCCGGAGGCGAAGGCGTTGTATTCGTCAGAGTATACATCAGAGTACACATCTAGGCATATACACTAGGACACGAAGCGGCGCGCTGCGTGTCTAGTGACTTTTAATTTAAGCCCCCCCCCCCGGTGTCTTGTTTATCTCTAACTTTCTTACTTGAATTGGACGATAGGCTTTTTTCTTTCTATACTGTTTTGCCTTCCATATCTGACAATAATTTTGTTTACCGCATCAGAATTTGACAAAAGATTGAAAATAAATATTAAAGATAGTTTTTGATAATCACTGAAACGTAAGTTGTTTATTCATTCCCATATTGTTTTAAAGATTTTTCAGCACATTTACCTGTATCTTAAATTTATTCGGTCTTGTCTATCTGAAACCAAAGCAAGCATGAACTTCCATCCTTACTCTTCAACGTCCCTATATACATTCTCTCGACATCGCGTGCCGTGGATATCATTGAATGGAAATCCGCGTGCCCTCGGATAAATACGATGAACTCGAGAGGCAAAGCGAAATAAAAGGAGAAGAGAAAGAGAGCCGTCAGCCATGGTGGATGAGAATCTGTGAGTCAGGGAAAGAAAAGGTTGGGTCCTCATTAGGAGAGAGCAAAGCGCGTTCCTACTTCAAATGAGATACACGGCCTATGCGCTCGTGGTTTTCTTTTTTTGTTTTCCCGTTTCATCCTCAGCCCGACGCTCTTTCTTTATCTTTTCTCCCCGCGGGAAAATAAAAGGAGAGTGAGTGAGAGAGAGAGAGGGGGAAAGAGAGAGAGAGAGAGAGAGAGAGAGAGACTGACAGGTGAGTTGAAAAAATACCGTGCTGAAACAGCCAGGAATTTTCGTGACTCCCGCTATCGGTATTTAGTGCATAGAAAGATATTTTTAAAATGCTTGGATAAAATTATCCTTTCTTTTTCAATAGTTTATAAGAAAAAAATTTACTTGACATACAACTCGAATTCACTTTTGACAGCATTAAAAATAATGAGCTTGAATATACATAATTATTTAAGTTTTGAAATGTCTTTATAAATAATTAAGCATTCACACATTATAGTTTATATAATCTTAAAACAAATGAATGTTCGCATATTATAACCATAGCACATAAAATGGAAATGAGGGAAAGAGAAGACGGATAAATAGAAAGAGCGAAAAGATAGGAAAAATGAGAGAAAGAGCGACAGAGAAGGCAGAATCTTGCGTAATATACACCTTCCTTTTACAGCGCACTCTCACTCTCGAGGGCTCCTCCTTTTTTAACGTAAATTAGAATACGCCTGTGTGTACCCGTGCTCATGGTAGGCTTTTAGAATTATGAGGGCGAAAGTAATTGTGATTTGTTAAGCGTTTTTCTCTCCCTTCCTCCCTCTCACTCTCTCCTCTTCCTTATTATCGCGAGCGCGTCACATCACGCAGGCATTGTTCGAATACCCGCGCAGTTTCTATACCATACCCCCTTCTTCTTCTCCTTGTTTTCGAGGTTTCTTCATTATATTGTGTTCGCAGGTGCATGTGTGCGCGGACGAAGAATTGCGTTTGTAAATTGCAACCATGTCTTTTGATGCTGCGCTGCCTGTTAAACCCTTTTAGAAATATACCCTAAATGACGACCCGTTGCATTTCCTTCTTTTCCTCCTCGGAATTATAATCAGGGATGTTTATTTAACGAAGGGACATGAATGTGTAATTATGAAAATTAAGTTAAGATCGCATGGCGGAGTAAAATAACACTTTCTTCGTTTTTTTGTTTCAGGTGAGCTCTCGGCTACACGTAGTGCTCCGCTTTATCAACGCAGATTAAGATCAACGAATCGTAGTCGTAAGTTTGTCAGAATCTGTTGAGGATTATAATTAATTTTTCACCTCTGTTGGAAATTGACTTCATTATTTGCCTAATAAATATTAGCTAGTTTTAGTGAGAAATAGCCAAAAACTAGCGACTTTTCTTGGATATGTCGATCTACCGATGAAGCACTTTTCTGGACATTATTCAACCATTTAATAGATTGAAGATAGAAAGAGCTTTTTAAAGATCTACACAACCTTATTCTCAACTATTTCAAAGATATTATGAAATCGGAGAAAAAAGTGGAAGCTTTGTGATAGTAATTTTTTGAGTTCTTCTAAAAACATGTTATAATTGTTCCCCGAGGTGTTAGGAATCAAAATACATGGTTTTTGAAAAATGTCTGTATGGATGTATGTGTGTGTGTATACGCCTGGATCTCAGTTTCTACACGGTCGATTTTAACCGGACAGGGCTCATTTTTTCGTTTTTTTTTTGTGATGGTGGGTCAAAAATCCATTTTTTTATTGAGCCGATGCTTTTTTGTTTTATTACGAATTTTCGATTTTCTCAAAAAAAATAATTTTCTAGCTATCACGGTTCTTTTGTTTTTACAAAAACGTGTTTTTTTTAAAGTTTATAACTTCCATACTAAACGGTCAATTTTTTGAGAAAAAATCATGATAATGCTAAGAATATAAATAGCTATAATTTGTTGAAATTTAAATTCATTCTGTTGGTTAGTTTTTGAGAAAAAAATTGAAAGATGGAAAAAATGAGTTTTGTATGTCCAACGATTACGGGAGTAAAATTAACTTAATCTCTTCAAGATTCCTTGTAGAGGTAGATTTTTGATAGTTCTCGGCTTAGTTCTTCAGGCAAAATGATTGGTTCATAAATTTCAGAGACTTTGAGGTTAAATTTTTTTTAGCCTTTTTTTTCAAATCGCAATTTCTCGAGAACGGCTTTATCTATCTGAATCGGATGGGTGGAATTCGAAAGAGAATTAATTATAGAATTAATTAAAGGAATCAGAAAATTAAGGTTGAGGAAACCACGGGCCAATGAATTGGCAGCGGTTTTTATTTTCATTTAAAAAATTTAACATTTAAAATTGTAAACATCACTTTATGAAATTTTTGATATCTAAGAAAGGAGTGCTGTAAATGTTTTTTCAGTCTGTACTTATTGTTTATATTTTCGTAAGCTATCCGTTTAAATGAGTTGCTCTAAAATTCAAATCAAATAGTTTAAGGTTCTATCTATTTACTTCTACTTTCTGAACACTTTGTAATAGACAATATTCTGCTATGGACGAATATTTAATTGTGTGCTTACTTCACCGTAAGTAATCACAGTAAATACTTGCATTTTATTGCAGATAAAATAAAATTTTGTTGCACTCTTCTTATTCTAATCCTCAAATTTGGAATATTTGCTTGTCTCTATAAGCGACGAAAAATGACCGAGCAAAGTAGAAAGAGTGAGGGAGTTTGACGAATGAAGGTGAAGTTTTTCCATCGGAAGTTGGGATGAGTTCTCCGTTAGGAAAGAGCCGAATCCCATAGCCAATGTTTCTTCTCCTTCATGCTGTAAATGTATCAGCGAGCACGTATCTCGCCGCAGCCTCAAAGCAAACGCGAATCCGCACACCATAGCCACCGCGAACAGCAGCGCGCCCGCAAAGAACAATGGCCACGCGCAGCTTCTGTGATCCGGATCAAGGGGCTCATTGTCGCTGTCGCGGGCATTGTGCACCCGGCAGCGCCGGAGAGACCGAGATGGTAATGAAAAAATGCGCGGCCTTGGGAAAACGGGATGGGCGCGCGCGCCTCGTGCTTTCGATTTATGTGCGAGGGAAGAAAAGAGACTTGGTCGGGGAAAACGCATCGCCATCGCAGTGCCGTGGCTAGAGCTTTTGAAAAAGTCTCTTTAGTAATTAATAGTTTATAATTTTTTTACCAAATCAGAGCTATTCCTGCATGATAATATCGATTCTATGGTTTTGGAAACAAGAAATGCTTATTCACGAATGTTATTATAACATATATTCATTATTTGTTGAGTAAAATTAAAACAAATATATCGCATATGTTTCCATTTAATGCATGTACAATTTTCTCGCATATAAGTCGTTCCATACACGTCTAAAAACAGAATTGGAATAATTTGAATAACAAATTTAGTATGCTTGCAGTATCATTTACATGCGTCAGAAATGTCGGATTGTGGGTAGATTCTCGGATATATCAGAAAACTTCAGCTGGCCTCATTCATCGGCATGCATTATTCCTTTTCTTGTTAATATGACAAGTTTAATAGCTAAGTTTATGAAAAATTGTCAACAAAATAAAAAATCCTATAAGAATTAAGAATCAACTAGGAATCAACTAAGGACTTTCAGCTAGTTGTTAATATTGAAATAGTAAAATGGCTTTGAAGCAAAGTAAAAATTATTACCGACAGAGATTAATAAAATTCTCTCAAACAGATACAAACTTAAAATTTCGAAACTTGCAAAACTCCCTTCACCCTCGCGTGAAAATAAAATATGAGATCTCATATGAGATCGTAATTAAAATCTCATGTAGATCTCAAACAGATCTTATATGAGATCTATATGAGAACTCAGTCAGAGCTCATGTGAGAATTTCAGACATGAGATTTCATATGAGATTTCATCGGTGATTTCGTATTTAAAAAATATATATTATGAGATCTCATCTGCAATTTTGTATTAATATAAATTATTAAATTTTATTAAATAATTAAAAAACACAAAATACAAGTAATATACTTTTATAATATCTCGACTATATCAATATAAAGAGAAAATACATTTTTCTGTATATAATATAATGTACATGTGAAAAAACATATTAAAAATATTTTTTTTCATAGGAACCATAAACTAATACTAATCTATTTTCAACAATATTTTCAACAGGCTTATTTACTTTCCTAAATAA